>JARVGV010001740.1:30341428-30352094 GCA_031762435.1 Hypsolebias longignatus | reverse complement strand
ACCTTTTTTACTTACAGAGCTCGAATTTTTCAGCTTCAGATCAGAAACTCACCACAGACATTTGGCTGTTTAAAGTCCGCTTGTCGATTTTGACCAGGATGTATTCTTCACTCTGGAAAGCAGAGGGAGCATTTGATCAAATCAGCAAACATAAAAGCAAAAACTAAAAAAATAAAAATAGAAACCGAGTTTCAGAATGACGTGTGCCATGAGACTTTTGAAAACACTGCACATCACAGGTTTAACGCTGCAGCTGCCTGTAATCATCGGCCTCCGCGGCAGACGGAGCTGCCGGCCCCGCCCGAGCAGGACGGGCGTGGCGACCTCGTATCTCTCACACTCGTTGGTTTTTGTTGTCAGGAGCAGAGCTTTGTGTTCATACCTGCATCCTGGGGTCTGTGCTGACAGAGTTGAGCCTCCTGAAGGAGCCCGGCCTCGACAGGCTGTTGATTTCATCCCTGGGATAAAGAAAAAGAAAAAAGTTGCATATTTAGAGGATTTATCAAACAATAGTGTGTCTGGAAATGTAATTTTCAGAAAAACTGGTCAAGCATTTTGAACAGTTTCAACAACAGCTGCTGACTAAACAGAGGATCCGTCATCGGAGGCCGTCAACGAGGCATCGGAAAGTTTCTCGCAACAAAAAGCTCCGCTCACGTTTTTTCCTGAAGCTGCATCTTAAGAGTTTTGGTTTTCCTTTGGTGTCGGCGTCGGACCATCAGGATCACAACGATCATAATCATGACCGCCGCTCCGGCTGCGGCGCCGATAACGATCAGCAGCAGAATGGGGGGTTCTGGCGGAGGGACATAAAAAAAAAACAATTAAAAGGCCAAGCATTCCTTGGAAGATGGGTTTATTACCAAACACCTTGAAGGCAAATGTTTTAAACCGAGATCATTTTCTGGTCAGAGATGATGGACCATTTGGGTCAAGACTTGCAAATATGTGCGATCTCTGCGAGACCTTGTGCTATTTGTTAGTGATCAAAGAACATATTGAGGAAAACTTTTAGCTACTTCCACACTACATTTTACATCAATATACATAAAATGGAAAAAGTTATAGTTATTTTTGTGTTAGCCAACAATGAGAGTATCATTAAAATCTGTCCAGTGGTTTATGCTATATTGCATTAGGGTTGAAACTAATTAATGTCAAAATTTGAATAAATATAATGCACAGTAAATAGTGCTCTGAGTATACGTTTGGGGTGATGTTAAGCCACTATTACACAAAATTTTAGCTTAATGTCTGTAAAATTGGCTGAGTTATTGCCAGTTTTGACTTTTCAAAGTTCAGTTGGCTGTGGTAATCATATTGAATCAGGATGACTCCAAATGTTAATCAGTTGTAGATGTGTATGTATTGATTAATTTCTGAGAGTTTCATGAAAATATATTGCCTGGATCAGGAGATATTTTGCTAACAGCACAGACACCATCTGCGTCTTTCATCAGGTATTTTAATTCAGTAGTGTCATATTTGAGTTCACCACAAGGGGGCAGCATAACTACCTCTAATAAAAATTCAACCTGTTGTGATTGCCTGCAAACAAAGCACAAAGCAGCAGGGCGCATTCAATTTTTCTGTTTTTAAAAAACAAAAAACACGTTTTTTTTTTTTTTTTTTTTTTTTTTTAGGAAACACTTTCTACCTGGTATCGTTAACAAATACTCGGCTTTTCCTTCTCCCAGAGGGTTCTTGACTTTACACTCGTAGAGCCCGCTGTCGTTCCCATTCAGGGCCCGGGCAAAAACGAGTTTCTCTCCGCTCACGTGCACCCCTTTGGGCAGCGCTCCTCCTCTCCTGCAGATAATCGGAGAAAATTTTCATTTTAGTTCGCCCAGATGTCAACAAGAGGTGAGCCGTGCACAAGACGTGAGTCACCGCTTGAAACAAAGGGCGTGCCTCATTTAGGCAAACTTGAATTCCAGTATTAAGTCCTCTTAAGTCACAGCATAAAATGCAACAAGGCTCGGTTTGCATCACGGAAGACATGCTTTTAAATAATCCCAAACAAAGATTTACTGCGGCTTCACAACAGAGTGAAACTAATAATATACACGAACCACAACCTGCTGCTTAGTGATCTGAGCTGGACGAATAAACACCGGGTTTGGTGGCAGCAGCCTGGGTGGAGCTGAAGGCCTCACATAAAGGAGAGACTTTCTGATCGGGTCCACTGAGACGGGTCAAGTTGCCCCTGGCTTCAATGTGCCGCAGTGGCTATTTAACTTTCTGCTTTACCTCCCCGGAACCAAAGTGGGCTCGTGTTTCGTCTCTCAAAGCCCCACCTAGCTTTTTATTATCAAGTCACACAGAGAGATATTATCTGAACCAGTGGAGATGGGTCAGAATCCACTCAGCAGCTAAAAAGATCTAAACTTGGCCCGGGTACACTTCACTGGTTTCATCTTTGTCAAATTGTCACCCCGTCAGTGCTGTTAGAGGCAGCGTTTACCATCGTGCATTAAGTGAAACTACACCTTTGTTGGTTGACAACGTAAAAATGCAGAAGATTTACAATAAAAGCTCAAAACTTTTTGAAATTCCAAGAATATCTGGGCTTCGACGTGCATGCTTATGACTCCATTCTGAAGTCCTTGCGTGCTTTGCAGTGCACAAAACCATAAGCACCAGTTGTCAAATTCGTACATTTTCACGGAACCAGCAACATTCTGCGTGTGATTTACGTCCGCACGTCGCAGCGGACTTACATTCTGCATTTTTGACATCCTCAGCATAACGCAAAATTGTAAAAGTCTTACATTTTCAAGGTTTCAAAGGCATGAGGAGTCTGAGCACGCCATTAAACAAAAGTGATCGTTTACAGCTTGTTGAAGCAAAACAACAAAAAAGTATGACGGAGAGGACAGCCGTGTTTCACAGCTGATCTGCAGAGCCAGATAAGCGAGTTAAAGTTTATTTTACATATTTGCTGTCAGTTGTGAATGATTAAAAGATCCATACACACAAGGTTGGGGTTAGTTATCAATAAATACATGTCTAAATATCTGTCTAAGCTCAAAACGTGATAACTTTCTGGATGTAAGTAAGCATTAGATTGCATTAATGTTGTCCTGAACCAGATATCTTTTTCCATCTCATCATTACACTCTCCTCTCTGCATCAACAAATTCAATAAGTATAGACAGTATAGTGTGTATAGAATTTAATTTTTTACACAGCCATAACATGACCTGCCTAATATTGAGTAGCAGTCTTCAGATTTAGTTCTGAGGATTTTAGAGGGTGGGCAGACACCTCAGACTGTTACGTTTCTTTAAGTCCGTCAGCAGTTTTTGGCAGAACCGCTTAGGAAGGACTGAACTGGAGGGGCAGATAATGGGGTGGTCTTATTGACATCTGAGCTGCAAAATGCCAGATTTGCCTGACAGAACATTGTGTTGTAACAAGCTGAGCGGTTTTTACATTGCCTGCCTGGTCGTAATGTTATGGCTGATGAAGACACAAAGCTTAGCTCTGATTTTTTTAGTTTAAACTAGGAATGCACAATATTATCGGCATGGTATTGGTATCGGCTGGTATTAGCGATAACGTTAAATATCGGACATCGGCCATGCCATCAAAATAACTCACCGATATAAAAGACACTTTTTTTTTGGTATGACAACCCAGTGACAAGGACGCCTGCAGCACCAGCACGTTATGACATCATGCGTGCCTACCTATGTCATGAATAAATTAACACCAAACATAATCCAAGTTGAAGTGTTACATCATTTTCAGTCCCCTTTTTGGCGTCTGCGTTTGGTAACAGGCAAAACTGACAAAGACCATGCACAATAATGTAATATTTTAATTCCACAACAGAGAAAGCTGTGAAGTCTCTGTGAGAAGGTCTAGGGAAAAAAATATCTGTATTGGTATCGGTTATCGTCCAAATAAGTTTTAACATATCGGCATATCGGATATCGGCCAAAAATCCAATATCGTGCATCCCTAGTTTAAACATCTCTACAACTTGACTAGAGCTCATGTATTTCTAAATAAAACTTTCTTAGAAGGAACATCTGCCCTCAGAAAATCTCAGCTGGTTCTCTGGAACAAGTGGCAGATGACGAACAAATTCACACTTTACACCAGGTCCCATCGTTTTCAGCACTGGGGTTGTATTTTCTCCCCCTCTTTTGGAGTTACTGTTGCATCAACTTTGTGCACGTTTATTCATCCTTTCATGCACACTTCATTGTAAAAAAAATCAAAACAAAAAAGTGACACTTTCAGCAAACGGATCAGATGGATCTTGGACAGATTTCCTGCTATAGTTATATAAAAATGTTCAAGTTACCGTATTTCTCAGAGTATAAGTCGCATTAAGCAAAACAAAACGGATAAATCAAACTTTACTCAACTCATTCACAATAACTCTCAACATTGTTCAGTTGTATCACATAGAACCAGGTCGAGGTCAGTAAGCACAACCAGAATTAATATATAAGGCGCGCTAGATTATAAAGGCTCACTGTTGAATTTTGAGAAAACTAAAACATTTTAGGTGCGCTTTATAGTCATAAAAATACGGTACTCTTATCTGTAGCTTGATAAATGATGAACAAGTCGGGAGGTTATTTCCCAGAAAGCGTATAATATTTTGTGCTCAAGAATCTGTGAGGAGGGGAAGCAGTTTAATCCTGAACCATTCTGTTATCTGAAGATTGCCTCACGCTGAATTTTTTTTTTTTTTCCAACTAAACGACAAACCTTCGATCTCTGTGCCCGGGCAGAGCTGTAATGGCTGCTGCAGTGTCTCTAATTAAAGCCCAGACCCTGTGTTTTACCAGATATTAGAGCGATATTTAAAGTGTGTCTCTATGATTAAGTGCTTAGTGTGCGTCTCCTGTTCTTCCTCGAGTCTCTCATTCGCTCCGATGTGTGGAGGAGAAAAAAAAAAAAAAACTCCCTCACCAGATTCTCTCACTTCACATTTTGCAACTCGACACCGCAGCTTTTCTTCTGAGCTAAATCAAGAGAGCAGAAAAAAAACAGACGCTCCACTTTAAGTTGAAGAGCACCCCTTTGTCTTTAGTGGCGGTGTAATCCAGCTCAGGTTCATATGTTTCCAGTCACATTCCAGAGACGTGTAAAGAGCAGTTTGGCAGAACTGTGAGGTGAATCAAGGTGCAACTGTCACAGTCTCAACATCATCCAGACACAGTGAAAGAGCAGGTTTTTGTTGTGAAACAAAACGATGGTCGTACCATGTCCAGGTGATGTTCTGGGATTCGGGGTTTCCCAGACCACTGCAGACGAGCTCAGCTTTCTCCAAACCTGCATACCAGTTTCCAATGGGAGAGGAGATGGTGGGCTCTGGGGGGTCTGGAAAACAAAAAATATAGATGTGAGCAAAAACAGCTGCAGAGTAGAGCGGTCATTTCTAACCCGGGCCCGAAGCCCGACCCGAATTTGGGCAGGGCTGGGTTGTGATAATGTGCTGGATGGGCGGGCCGGGTCAGCGTCGGGCTTTTGATTGCGTCAGCGGATCAGCCGCGATCCAGATATATGGCAACATGGTTTGCCATACCTTCACCAGCCGCACGCGTCCATTTGACCGGCATTGAAAGAGGTAACAAAGTTCAGTTAAGCTTCAGATGGAACTACAATGCAAGGAAGCGATCCATCGCCCAAATGAACGGACGTTCAGCCGCTGCCCTCAGCGGACGCGTGCGGCCAATGACCCAAACAGATGAGATCCCAAAGCAGACATGTCAGAGCGGGGTCCGTGTCTGAATAATGCAGAATGCAGGCGGAAGCAGGGATTTTAATGCTCTTTGATGGCCATGAAAGGACAAACACCCCCTCAGCTCTGACCTTCTGCCCCTTTTTATGCAGCCACATGTGTCAACTGTTACTAAATATATGAGCAGTCAAAGCTTAAGTAAAAATGTTGGGGAGGGGTGGGGTGGGGGTGGGGGCTTTTCAGGTTCGGACATTTCTGAACCCAACCTGTTAATTGGTTGGGTTCAGAAATTATGGCTACGGGCGGGTCAGATTTTTTTTGGGCACGAATGCAACTCTACTGCAGAACACTTGCTTTGAACTCTCAAATATAATAAATTTTCATCCGATTTTACTGCACTTTAATCCATATATCTTACAGTTAACACTAAAACATTTTTTTTACTGTACGCATTACATTTTTTAATCCATAAAGGGAAACAGTTTTGGTATAACTCCAGTGACACCATTTGTAATAACAAGTCATCTTTTCATCTAAATCACTGCAGGTTCTTTAAAAAAAAAAAAAAGAAAAAAACCCACCACGTTTATCTTTTATACCTCTTTTCAGAATAATTGTATTTAATTAAAGACTTTTTATCTCCTGACGCTGAAAGTTAAGGCCATAATGGGTAAATAATGGCCCACGTGTGTGTTTGTACAGTTAGCAAAAATATCTAAAACCTCTGGATGGATTTAAATGGAACCTTCTAGAAGTATTGGACGAACTACTACAAGTGATAAAATATTATTAAAGTCAACACAATTAAAAATGGCTGCCACAACAAAACTTCACAAACACAAAAAAATCTCAAATCCAGTCATTTTTGCGAATATGTTGCTAAAATGTGCTGTGGTAGTAGCTGATACTGATCCCCAGCTTGTACCCTGAGTGCAAAACGAACACATGAGATCAGTGTTTAAAACTCTGTAAGCAAAATATCTTAACGGCAATTTGATTGATTTGAATGAATATTTAAAAATGCAATCATTGGATGAATCTCTGGATCAACCTGATCCAAGATGGCTGCCATATCTAGTTGAATTGTCACAAAAATGGCTGTTTTATAGGCACGGAGCTTAAATTCGGTGTGAACGGCACCAACATAAAATGCAAGGCTGAGCAGATGTAGCAATCATGCATGAAGCTGTGCATAACGTTACTTCTGATGTTTCATCTAAACGTCTATGACTTCATCGTCTGTCGGTATACGGCGATCTGAGTGGTAAAGCATGAGCCTGTAGCACAGAAAGAGCCCAGGCCCGAGTGTGAAAGTGCTCAGGATCCAATCTGTCACCGCGAGCTGATGTTTGCTCGACCCTCACCCTTTATCTTCCACAGAAATCCAGCAAGGACAGACAAATGTTATGAGAAAAGAGAATGTGTCGAGTTCACTGTGAACAGGAAGTCCTCGACAGAGCTGGCCCATCGCCCGGGGAACAATAAGTGAGTCACTGTTTGTGACGATTCCTCGCTGATGGCGTGAGAGCGCCGGTGGAGGAAGAACACATCACTTTCCGGCGCTGACAGAGATTACTTCAAACCCGAGCTCGGGCTTCACTTGAAATCTCTGAGTGCGTCTCCAGTTGTAACGCAGGGTTTGGCTTTAACCAGAACTTATATTTGTTTTGCTGCCAGCACGTGGACGCGTTAACGGGAAACCCGTGGGCAAAGCTGGAGTGACTCACTTCCTTGAGGTGTTTCAGCTCAGAGCTCATCTAATAAATACATCAATAAATAGATGTTATCATTTGAAAGACGAGGGACAGGAGGGTCGAGTCACAGACAGTATTTGGAGGATGTATTAAATTTAAGATGGCTGCCGCAGCTAATCAACACAAAAATGACGATAACTTGCTATACAGCAGTCCCTCGTTTATCACGGGGGCTCCGAACCCCGAAGCCCCACGATAAGTGAAAAACTACCAAGTAAGAATAGTAGTACAAGTACCCGGTAGTAAGTAGTAGTTTATTTTAGTATATTATATATACTTTTTATTATTATTTTATTGTATTCATTTAATCAGAACAATAACTATGGTACAATTGAAAGAAAAGAATATATGCAATAAAAGAAATAAAGTGAAAGGCAGCAGAAGAAGAATAAATTCTTATATCTGCCTCTTTTTCCCAAAACATATTCAAACAAAATTTTTACAAAAGCAAAATTAATTAATTAAAAATAATTAAGCTAAATAACATCAACTCAAGAAACAATTTTTATAAATACAGTACACATTATACTTCTCCATATTTTTTCAAAATACTAATTTTTATTCTTTTGAATATATACTGTACATAGATCTGGCATTTTTAATATCAACCTCCAGGTCATTCCACAATCCAATTCACTGAATTATAGTAGATCACATCTTCAAACTGGTGCGACACCACGGCTTCACAAACATCTCCATCCCCTTAAGATAATAACTAATTTCCCTTTTAACAAAGTTTCCTTGAATGTTAGTAGGTAATATGATGAAACAATATACATGTACATGTATTTGATGGATGGCCATAATCTTTTCTAGTAATAATTCTTATAGCTCTTTTCTGTAAAATAAAATTTGGGATTTGTAAGTTTTACAAGCTTTACCACAGACTTCAATACAGTAAATTAAATTTGGAACAATTATTACATTATACAATAGAAACAGAGCATTATCATTGAAGAACTCTCTAACTTTGTACATTACTGCAATAGATTTGGCTATTTTAGTTAAGTTTTTTATGAGATCTTCATGTTAGTTTTTCATCATTGATGACACCCAGAAACGTCATCATTTACTAATTTCAACAACATCGACTCTAAACTGAGTGGCAACCATTTTCTTGTTGTTGCTAAATATCATACAATTTGTTTTATGTACATTTAAAGATAATTTATTAAGTTGAAACCAATTTTTTATTTTCACAAATTCTGTTTGCGCTATCTTCAACATCTGCACAACATTTTTTTCCCACACAAAGAACTGTAGTATCATCTACAAATAAAATACATTTAAAAAGTCCTGACACATTTACCAGATAATTCACATGGAATATATTTATATATATTTAAATACTTCCCACACTCTTGCAATACGTCTAAACGTTTCTAAACTCTAAAGCTCTAAAAGATCACAGAATGTCAAGGTTGCAACTCCCTGTCTCCGCTGCTCTCAGCCTCCTGCAAGCGCTCTTGGCCACGCCCACTTCTACACTCTGCATACAGAACAGCTGATCAGCTGCAGGAGGAAGTTTATCCTGTAGCATGGGCTGCACAAAGGTGCAGCAGGGGCTAAATAATTTAAAATAATTTATTTTAAATAAAAATTAAATGCCAATCGTGCGGCTCATCCATCAATCAGCCAACTGTGTGTCATGTCCACTCTTATTTTGAAAAACCGCGATAGAGCGAGTCCGCGATAAGCGAAGTAGCGAGGGACTACTAGTACTGTATTTTAACGTTGTGGCTCAGGATTATTCAAAATGGCTACAACTTCATAATTTCTCCACATAAGATTATTCTGAGTCTGATGGAAAGGGAATGCTAGGGATTTAATTTCGCTGCATTTTGCTTCAGCGCATCCAGATATTTTTGTATTCTTTTAAAGTGGTTTTTAATCAATTAGTTAAACTTTCTGAAGGAATTCCTTTCAGATTTTGGCGTGTTTTTATTACTCGTTTTCTGTCCTAATAACTGATCGTAGCAGCCAACCGTCAGGCGTGCTGAAAAACTAAAAAGTGAAAAGTGGACGAGTACGGGACAAAATTAAACTTGTCAAATAAAAGATGCACAACAGAGGAAAGTCACGTCTTTGAAAAATGGAAACAAAGACCTGAAACAGCATTTTAGATGTATATCAACATCTGTGTGAGGAGTTTTCAGTTAGTAGCTCTTATTTTTCACAACAGTTTAGAAACAAACTGTGCGTTTGAGACGAAACCACACAAACAGCCAGAAGACACCATTTAACTATTATTATTATTATTATTATTTTTGTTTTATCTGTTGGTTTTTGACACAAAACTGGTTCATCCTTCGAGTTTAGGATCCGTTTTACGCCTGAATGATTCAGAGGTATGAACCCAAACAAACAAAAACACAAGTCTTTCAATAAGGTCAAGTAAAACGATTACACAAGGGTCAAAGGTCAAAGGATTACAGCGGAAAGACTGGTTGTGTTTAATGTCTGCAGCTTGAAATGAGGAGAACTTTTCTGTGGAGCAGACAGTTTATTTGGAGAGTATATTTTATTTTATTTGTACGTTTGTCAGTTAAATTTATAAAGATTCTTAGTTACAGTGTAAATGCAGCATAAAGTCTAGAATCATGAGCAAAAGCTGCAACATTAAAACTGTATTTTTACTTTTATCCCAGACAAAAGTCTTCACACCAACATCTCTGGTTTCCTCCACTGCCGTCGAGATGTTTTGCATCTCGTTTTTGTTTTCTGCGTTGTACTCACACTCGACCACCAGGTTGTTGGAGATCCTGCGTGGTTTCTCCAGGCCGGGGTGAGACACCAGGCAGTCCAGCTGCTTCCCGTTCATGCTGCGCGTCGGGAAGAGGGAGTACTGGATGGACACGGCTCCGCCTTCGCTGGTGCGGCTCAGGGACGTGCCCGGCAGCTCGGTGTCCCAGGACAGCTCGGGGAGCGGGCGCCCCACGGCTCGACAGGAGGCCACCATGCCGTGCGACTGACCCTCCACCGCCGGGTGGGGGTCCAAGGAGGAGATGGGGAGAGCTGGGGAGAACGAAGAGGTCAGTCCTGCTCTGCACAAACTGAGCTTTGGGTAAAAGTTTCACAAATACGTTCATTTATTTCTCAAGTTAAAGCAGAAATGTTTAAAGGCCCAAAACATTTAAAAATGACCATTTGAGTCAGAATTCATCTAAAAATTAACAGAATGCTTTCATATTTTTGATCTAAATAAAAT
>JARVGV010001740.1:30261743-30275552 GCA_031762435.1 Hypsolebias longignatus | reverse complement strand
GACGAGATGAGCGCCCCGCCATGGCAAGTTATGTAGGGGAAACACTGAAATTTGTATAAATCCGTCAGTGAGCACTTCTCCTTTGCCAAGATATTCAATCCACCTCACAGGTGTGACAAATCAAGATGCTGATGGACAGCATGATTACTGCACAGGTGTGCCTTAGGTTGACCACAATAAAAGGCCACTCTAAAATGTGCAGTTTAATCACACAGCAAAATGCCACAGATGTTTGAGGGAGCATGCACTAATAATGCTGACTGCAGGAATGTGCACCAGAGCTGTTGCCGGTGAACTGAATGTTCATTTTTCTACTATAAGCCTTCTCCAAAGGCATTTCAGAGAATTTGGCAATACATCCAACCAGCCTCACAAACGCAGACCACGTGTAACCACACCAGCCCAGGACTTCCACATCCAGCATCTTCACCTCCAAGATCATCGCGGAGCTCAGCAGCTCGGCTCAGACTCCAAACACAGCAAGCCTGGTCTTAGATCTTTGTGTTCAGATGATGAAAAATGGCAGCAAAAAACAAAACAAGAGTTGAGTTTATCTAAAAAAGCTAAGTCTGGTCCTCTGGACATTCAAAAAAACGAAAAAAGAGTTGAGTTTATATTTCTGCTCAGCGTACAGTTCACATGTAACTGTACAGTCGTGTGTGTGTGGTACAATAAAAAGCACAAAGATGCAGGAAAAAAGTAATCAATCTGTAAATTATATTCCACATCTTAACCTAGGTCAAGATTATTTTTGTGCTGTTGAAAGAACTTTGTCATTATTCCTGAACCCAAGTTAAACATGAATAAAATGCTAGCAACAACAAAGTTTGTTTTTAATGAGATTAAAAGATAAAGTCTCCTGGAACGTTTACCTGTCGTATAACCTGCGTGTCATTGTCGTCTTTTATGGAGAAGATGGGGAAGTCAAACTCCTCGTAGGACAAATTGTTGCCCAGAGGGTTCCACACAGTCACGTTACAATGAGCCAGGGTCGGGTCGTAGTCCTCTGAATACACCCCTGATGAGGGGAAATCAAAACAGAATACCCTTAAAGACAATTTTCATCAAATGTAGACACATCAAAAGATGTTTTGGACATTATGTAAATAAAAAGAAGCTAAAAGTTGAAAATTGAATGACTTGTATATTTTTTGTCCATGACATGTAAAACCCACATGCTGAGCTTTTGCTACTTTATAATACAACTCAGTGAACTCATAAGGCAATGATTAATTTCAAATACTGTACTGTTTATATTTAACTTTTAGCATCTACAAAATTAAATTGATGCTTACATGCAAAAACATTAATGTTTGTACAGATTTTTTTTTTTGGTGTTATATAATCATAAAACAGACAAAAATGAAATTAAACAACTACCCAAAATTGAATCACAATCCTGTTTAAATTAATATTAAGATAACATTCAGATAATAACTTCACTTAAGGTGTTAAGTATTTTAAAGGTATTGTATTGTTGCTGTCACTTATTTCAAAAGATGTCTGTCTGAATTTCCTTGCCTACCTGTGTTCTCATTGGGACAAGTGTTGTGTGGAGAGAAGCCGTCTGGTGGATTTGTGGTCGGAGCAACAGCAACCACTCCGGCCACTCTGCTGGAACCGTTCTTCAGCTTCATCATGATGGATCTGAGGAATGGCGGCGCGTTAATGAAGGACACAGGAAATCGTTCAGGTCAAAAGCAAGTTACTCTTTTGGCATGTAATTCCATTTTTATTAAGTGCATACGTGGGACGTGTCAAATCCATTGAGTTACAGTTTATATTATCACTTTTATCTGTGCTGTACTTTTTTTAAAATTGTTTAATAAGACGAGAATACAATGATAAAAGAGAGATGATGAGATTTACTCTTGTTTAGAACCAGTGTGAGTGCTTCCACTGCAGAGTGAGACATATTAACTATACTGTACCTTGTAAATAATGGGGACTCCAGGATGACCATGTAGGGAGGGTTGGGACCAGTGCGCAGCACCCAGTCCAGGTTTTCCTCTGACTCAAGCAAATGGAGCACTCCCACATCCCCTGACAAAGATGCTGAAACACAAAATAAAATATCTGTAACTACAAAAAACAACAACTGTGTTTAATGAAAAGCTTTGAGAGCTGATTCTGTGCGTGCACCAGACGTCTACCGTACTGTTGCTGTAACAGTTTGGGTAAAAACCTATAAAAAAATAAAACTGTTGCTAGAAGCTTTTCTGGTTCAACAGTTAAAAAAAATGGATTGTAGCAGCTTTTGATGCACCAATATTTATTACAAGTATGTTTGCTTCTTTTGTCTTCAGCAACGATGACAGTTTCCAATTCCAACCACAAAGAAAAAACTGCATTTATCTCAGCACTTTAAATACTAAACACTTCAACAAATACTGTAGCAAAACTCAAACATTTATTTTAACACACACCAATGCACAGCAGCACACATCTTACAGTTCAAACTGGATTAGCTTCAAACACAAAAGTTCCCTTTTATAGGCTATTTTAGTTAACCACTTGAAGAGGATATGCGATCTATTGTTAAGATAAATGTGTTGCAATACTCACACTGGCAGCCGATTTGATGAGTTGCATTAAGTAACCGCACACATGGCGAACTGTAATTCAAATTCACATAAATCTTGTTTTCCACTGAATTACAACTGACTCCTGCAAAGAAAAAACAAATAAAATATAATGGCATCAAAGTTAGACAAAAACTAGACAGCTTAAGAAACGTTGTTGTTCAACATGAAAAAAGTGAAATTCTACTACAACAGTTAAAGAGCAACTACGTTTCAAGACTTCACTATCATTTTTTCAGCTTCTGTACTTTTGTGGAAAATCTTCACTGGAGAACACCAAAACATTCAAAAATAAATTTTAGAAGCATTCTAAAAGATGTTGTTCCCACATCACCTTAATCTACAAGACAAAAAGTTTCCTCATAATATTTAATGTCTGACTTTAGACACTTTTTCCAGACATTACTTCTTACTATAATAAACCTCCATTTGTTAACCACCTGAGTAATGATCAACTACTGTATTGTCAAAACAAAACAAAAAAAGGTACTCAAAGGAACTTCCTTGGGTCAAACAACAATTTATGTACCGGTACAAAGGATACACGTGGAACTCCCTACCTACAGATTTGAAACTGATTTCTGACTGGAGCTATTTTAGATTAAGACTGAAGCAGTTTCTGAAACAGAACCATTTTTTTAGTCATGAATAACTGCCACCCTTTTAACAATTTTATTTTATCTGTTTCAATTCTGTTTTATGAGTTATCCTAATAGTGTAATGTTATGCACTTTATAAACTGTATTTTGAACAGTTTATTTAGCTAAAAACCAATCTGGACTGGCATTGCAAATTAGCCTAGGCTATAAATGTTTTAGTGTATGGTATTTGTTAATGCTTGGCGTTTGTCCCAATACAAATATACAATAAAAAGTAAAGAAAATGAAATACAGGTATCAGCGATTATCTAAAGAACAATTAGAAATGGGTTTAAATTAATCATATACCTGGACTCAATAGTTATGTATTCCAGTTTTTATTTTTGGAGTATTATGAAGTTTATCACATTCTAATAAAGTCCAAGATATGAGTTTTTATTATCACATCCTGCTTTGACTTAATGAAGAGGTACAGTACTATATAAAGATCACTTTCAATCAGATAAAACTGCAACAGTGGATCATCTCGTCTTTCTGAAGCTAATCTATATACCGGTAGGTAACAGGTCTACATTCTGTTTAGATTTTTGTTCATAACTCATAAACATCAATGAGACACTTGTTCAAAAAACAAATTCATTCTGGAGAGAAACACATGGTCTGAACCTAAACAACAATATCAAGCAACAAAATTATTTATTTAACAAAAACATAAGACTTTAGTCAAAAGGAAGTGAAAGGAGATCATAAGAAATTATCCAAGATGTCTGAAGCAACAATATAACTGCAACTTTGAGACTCTGGGTTTGTTTGAATGCAAAATAAACTCATGTACCCAATGCTAAGGGCAGGCTGTGGTGTTGTCCAGATACTATCTTTGGATTATTGTAGTTGATTAAAATCTCCACAGTCATGTACAAAATTGGGCGAGAATTCAATAGGAAAAACAAAAGACTGTGGATTAAAACATTAAATAAATATAGTTTACTTGGGTTAGTTATTTGTTCATCCATATGACAGAAGTGCACAATAGTAAAAACAAGTGTTTGAGTTGTTTTAATGGATTGTGGGTGATTTAAATCGCTCGTGTCTATAATGTGTGTGGCAGATGTATAAACAGCTTTAATTTTGCGAGGATTGACACCAACTCGTTGAAGTTTCGGGTGGTTGCTCCGGGGAAATCACGAGCAGTCACGCTGATGATGATGATGCCAAGTTATTCTTCTGGGGGGAAGACTTCATTTAAAGTCAACCTACTAAAGCTTAATAGGCAGATACGCGGTCATTTTAAGTTGGATGTTAATGAAAATATATAACAATGACCCCACCAGCCTTGAACTTAATTGTTAAACTTGTATAAAAAGAAAATCAAACATCCAGGGAAGTAGGGAAGCTGCTGTTAGCGCTAACTAGCATAGCATCCGGCTAACCCGGGCACAAAGAAGTCCTTTAAGATAAATCCCGGAAGAAAAACACGCTTCCACCGGTGAAACATATGTGGGAGCAAAAGCTCAACAGTGAACAAATTCAACTTACCGACGAAAAATATACAAACTAACAAGTTAAGGACCCATTTGCTCGACAGCAAATCCATCTTCCTGGTTTGAAAAGCAGAAAAACACAACAGGAAGTAGAGATCCGGGAAACATGTCTTCCGCTGTTTGGTTCCGCTCCACTCAAATCAAAGAAGCCGTTTAAGGCATAATACATTGTTGCTTTTGCATCCACTAGTGAATCATTTAGGAGAATTGGCTTTAAAGTGGGGGAAAAAATTAAATAGTTTTTAGAATGACAAACGTGTAGTTTAATTAAATACTGACTCTGACAGGATGTTTTGTAAACTACAGCGTAAACCTTAGTGCCACTGAAGGAGTGAACTTTGCCTTTTTTTTTTTTTTTACATCCCTGATGACTACATTTTGGTGAACCATCAATAATCCGTTTCACATAAGCACTTTGGTAACAGCTGCCATTTTAGATGTGCTTTATAAAATTGGCTTGACATATTTTTAAAAAATAAATAAATAAAACGACTGATTGCATTTACGTACCAGTTATCACGTCAAGAAAAACCACAGAAACTAGTGCAGTTGTCATAAACAGGACTTTTTATTATAGTTTTTCCAGACACAAGACATGCATTTTGACTTTATATTATACTCAAAGTCAATAGCATTTATGCAGAGTGTTACTACAGCGAAGTCACACAAAAATAGCTAACAGTACGATTAAATTTAGTCTTGATGAACAGCCTAAAGAAGAGAAGAGGTTAACATCACAGGTGAAACAAATTTATCTCAACTTCCAATCATCATGTCAATAAATCTTTTCTGTAAAGTATATCTGGATAAGTTCTGCAGATTTGTTTCTAGTCTTCTTAGCGGAACTGGAGTGGACTCACACGCAGGCCAATCACATCCTTACCAATCTCTGTCACCTAGAAAAGAAGATGAAAGTCAAGGTTAGAAAGTTTTAAAAAGGAAGTAACGAGCAAAATAAAAACTAAATCAATTTACTACATTTACCTGATGTTTTTAGTTTTTATTGTATATTTAAGAAAACACCTAAAGACAATTGGGCAGTTTAACTGTTATGATACAATGTGTTCACTTCTAACTTTCTTTGCTATGTTAGACACTGAACAGAAATCTAAAAATGTATATTTTATAGTTGTATAAAGTTTAGACTATTAAGACTTTGACAACAGGATAGTTCAAGTTTAAGACTTGAGACCTACTTAATGACCAATACGATCATTCCCAGCAATATAACATAACTATATGTTTAGGAATTTACTGGACTAGATTTACAAGTTTTAATGTTCAATAAAACATCTTTTGGCATGAGACAACAACAGTAGTGATGGGTAAGAAAGTTGAAACTGAATGCATATTTCAACAATCAGAATGTATCAGTGCAGCCAGGTGACTGAGGGAGTTCGGTTCAGTGGCCTTAGGATTCCATCTCTGCTCTTTGCAGATGATGTGGTCCTGTTGGCGTCATCAAGCTGTGATCTTCAGCTCTCACTGGAGCAGTTCGCAGCCGAGTGTGAAGCAGCTGGGATGAGAATAAGAACCGCCAAATCTGAGGCCATGGTCCTCAGTTGGAAAAGGGTGGATTGCTCTCTTCACGTCGAGGGCGAGGTTCTGCCTCAAGTGGAGGAGTTCAAGTATCTTGGGGTTTGTTTACAAGTGAGGGAAGAACGGAGCATGACACTGACAGACAGATTGGTGCAGATTCTAAAGTATTGTCGACTCTGTGCCGGTCCGTTGTGGTGAAGAGGAAGCTGAGCTGTAAAGCGAAGCTCTCCGTTTACCAGTTGGTCTACGTTACCCTCACCTATGGTCACGAGCTCTGGGTAGTGACTGAAAGAATGAGACTGCAGATACACGCGGTAGCAATTAGTTTTCCTCACAAGGTAGCTGGACTCTCTCTGGAGTCAGGTGAGGTGGTTCAGGCATCTGTAAGGATGCCTCATGAATACTTCCCTAGGGAGGTACTTTGGGCATGTACGACTGGGACCCCGGGGAAGACCCAGACACACTGGAGAGACTGTTCTTCAGCTGGCCTGGGAACACCTTGGGGTCCTCCCAGAAGATCTAGAAGAGGTGACTGTGAAAAGAGATGTTTGGACCTCCCTGCTTAAGCTGCTGCCACCACGACCTGACACCAGAACAAGCTGAAGGTCATGGATGAGTTGTACGGATAGTTATTTGTTACTGTGCAAAAAAATTGAAAATTCAAAAACAGACCTTTTTACTGATAATTAATGATTAATAATAATCATTAATGACGCAGATTTTATATAGGAACAGTAGTGATGGGTAAGAAAGCTGAAAGTGAATGCATATTTCAACAATCGGTTAAATTTAAAAAAAATTACACATTTATCAGTATCACTAAAGAAACCTTAGTCTCCAGTGTAATTACACAAGCTCAGTTTTATAATTTAGATTTTTTTTTTGTTTGAAAAGTTGTGCAAGGTTGTCTTGGTCTACCTGTGTGACCCTGCAGATCTGGCCTTTGTAAGGGGGACAGTAGCAGGCTCCAGACAGTGGGCACTTCTCAACAGGACGTCCACGGTACAGGGGGACGAAAGAGGCGGCACACAGATCAAAAGGATTGTGGGGATCGTAGTTCAGCTGGTGGGTGTCCGTCAGGGTCTTCTCACAAGCAGCCAAAATTTTGCGGGTCTAAATCGCAGAAGAATTTATTCAAATTTAGACACAACACTATGCAGTCTTACATCTGAACATTAAAAAAATAAATAAAAAGCTGTGACAACCTGCTGAGCAACATCGGGCTTTGGGCCGAGCTCGAGGAGGCGTCGTGCGAACCCTGCAGCCGTTTTGAAGTTGCGAAGTTTGAAGAAGAGGTTGAGGGCTGTGCGCAACACCAGCACCATGTGGACGGGCTGGAGATTACAGTGGGTGAAATAAGCAGCCATCTGCAAAAAATAATTCAGAAAAATGCAAAGTATGAGGAGCAAAAAAATGTTCGAGCCATTTAGATCCCACCAAGGTCAGTGATGGTCACATGTCTGTCGTGGACAAAGATTAATTCACAGACGATCAGGTGTAGTCTTCATCAAATCTTTAATTTGCCAGCAAATGAGAGAAACAGTTTTAATCTGACCGTTGTGCTGGCATCAGTTCTGAGCTGTCTCTACGTTGCTACATTACAGCAGTTGTTTAAATGTAGAGGGTGATAAACATGTCTGTCAACCCACAGACTGCCAGTTTCACAATCACACACGAGTTAAATAAGGAACTGTGAAGTGCACAGGAGGAAAATAATATTGTACAACACGTAAATATTGTGATGTACAGGAAGCAGATCAATAAATATTTTTCCTTCACATCTTTACCTCACAAATCCTCTTCTGCTCTTCCAACGTCTCTTTGGGCAACTTCTTCCTCTCAACCTCCATGGTCAGACCCACTATGTACTCCTTGCATATAGTGAGGAGCTGCTGAGCCTGAAAAACATCAAAAATATCTAAGTGCATCTCAGAAACGGTACCGATAATCCCGAGGAGTGGACTAACAGCAGGCTTGTTGCTCACCTCTGCAATCTCCTGTTTGTTATCGACCACCAGCAGAGGAACAGAAAGCAAGATGGCTCTAAAGCGCTCCACAGCTTCTTCAAAGCGCCCAGATGTGGTCAGCTGGTAGCACTGCTGCAGGCGGGAAATGAGATCAGAGAGGCGCAGCCCAACCGCGGGCAGCCCCTGCTTCGCCCCACAGTCCTTAAATTCACAAAGAACGATAGTTTAGGATACAAGTTGTTCAATAAAACCCTTTACATGATCACGTCTGAACATACAAAACGCCTGATGTTCTACAAAACAGAGCCACGAAACAAGCAGCCATACCTTCCAGTTCCTGTGGGGATGACTACGCAGACAAGGCAGCGAAGGCAGCCCCAGGTAACAGGTGCGCCCTCTGGAGAATGTCTGCATGAACAGGGACTTGTAGGGGTCAAAGTTCACAACTCCAACCTGGTCGTGAAGCAGCTGTGGTGGGAGGGAAACATGTCAGTGAGCAAGGAGTAAAACACTACGTTGATGCTTGGGATTTGCTGCACAGAAACACATTAAGGAGGCGGGGAAGCCTGGAGAATATTGGTGTGAGCGTACCCTCATAGCAGTTTCAAACGAGCCAGCTAAGATGTGGTCCACTGGCAGCTGGGAGTTGTTGCACCACATCTGGGCTGGGCTCATACCCTTAGTAGGTGGTACAAAGAACCCGTCTTCCGCTCCTCCACCTGCTCCCATCGGCACGTCCTGTTCAAATCATTCACATGAAAATTCAATATTACCGGTACCCAACATTTTATTACTTCCTGCAAGTTACTGCTACTTTTTGGTCAATTTAAACAATAAGTTGCATTGACACCAACACTGTGTGGCATTTATTGCATTTTTAAGTGTTCGTCTTGATTTACAGGTAGTAGTATTTGTATTGTTGCTCCTCTCACCAGTTCTGGAGGAAGTTCCACGTCTTCATCAATGTCCCAGCCTCCTCCCTCTTCTTTCCCCATTCCCTCATCCCCTAATCCATCCTGGGCATCTATGAAACCATCTAAAACAGAGAGGGGCGTTAAATAATGAATACAGAATAGCAGAATGCTTCTCATATTCCCTCCCAGGCCGTTAACGTAAAAGCGAGTTCACCTTCATCCATCGTGAGCTCAGCATCATCTCCCCAGCCCTCGCCTCCTGCAGCTTCCATATCCAGATCTGCAGCCATCTGACCTGCCTTACCTGCCACAGAAACAAAAAACAAACTGTTCTTACTTCAGAATTAACTGCCACTGGTTTGTACATTTAATGATTATTTTTCAATGAATTATTTATTAAAACACTGAAAATCCTGGTCTTTGATGCACGCTGACGGAGCGGTTTGGCTAAAACGTTTTACTCACCCTTTGCTGAGATGGCTCCTTCAAAGAAGCCCTTGGAAACAGTGAGCAGGGGCCAGTTGGTGTCCAGAGGGTTGATGGGTGGAGGAGGCTGCAGCAGCTGTGCATTAGGGTCAATCTCCGGCACCTACAAGACACAAAATCATCAGCATTTTTAGCCAAATAATGTAGAACAATTTGTAAAATACGAAACGACAAGTGACGCGGGTCACATAGAATCACACAGATCTATGGAGAAAATGTTTTGCCAACACACCGTTTCCTTTTCAGGGTCAAAGGTCTCCTTTAGTGCCTCAGCCTCTTCGTCCAGCCCGTGTGTGGCAGCAGTCAGGTAAGCCAGAGACTCTGCAAACAATTTATAAACAGTTTCGCTTAATGGCCATTTATTTTAGGAATCTGACGTCTTAATTATGAAAGTACTGTATCGCTGTCTAGAAAAGAAAAAATCTGAATGCAAAGCTGTAAACAACTGCAACAAATGTTACATTATTTGGGTAATTGTTAACCGTTAACTTGTTTTTTATGTATGAATGTTTCTGTTCAGTGCCCGAGACGACTTCTGTTGTGATTTAGCGCTTTATAAACTGAACTGAAATTAATTGGTTGATAATGGAATTTGAGGAAAAACATTAAATGTCTCATACATGGGAATGAATCTGAGGTAATTAATTACTTGTAATAAAACTATAAAAGTACAGGCTGAAACAGGAAGCAGGATATTTGGGATCAGAAGGGTGTTCAACACAAATTATAACACAGCTGGTGTAAAAGTAGTATGATGTCCAAAGGGCAACTGGATTATTACAACTAATTTGGTGGAGGCTGCGCATGTATCAACAATCTAAATATGAATTCACTTGATACAAGTATCTGATTTAATAGTGTAAAGTGAAGTTGAATCAAATTTAATAGCCTTTTTCATTTTTTACATATATCAAGTATGGTACTTAATACTTTTTGGGGACCGTTTTGAATAAAAACGATCACTAGTCAAATGAAATGAGCCCAATCCCTCTTAAAACTTTATTTAGGCGCCAGGACAAAAACGTTGGAAAGAAAAAGAAACGAGGGGGAAATTTTGATGGGACGAATTAACTCACTCTGTCCGCAGTTCTTCAAGATCCTGACCCTCTCACTCACATCACCCAGATACAGAGCTGCCTGGTAGTGACCACTCATGTCCTTTCTGATCTCAGCTGCAAATTTTAAAAAAGCAACAAAAACAATATTGCATATTAGACTGAATTTCCACGAGTTGTAATTTGCAGAATTTAAAAGTGCTCCTTTAGGTAGCTCATAACTCACCAATCTTCATCATCTTGCGCAGCTTGGCCAAGTTTCCAGTGATGAGGTAGAGGAAGGTGAGCTTGTCGAAGTTCTTGGTCCTCTGGTAGCACATTTCCACGACCTGGTGGTGTCCCTGCAGCAGAGCTGCCTCACCCAAACGCTCCCAGCAGCTGCGCTCGTCCAAAGCCTTGGCGGCCTCCAGCGCCACCTGAAAGTGTGGAGAGAGAGTTTGATCTTTTGCACAAACAGATATCCTGTAACAAAAATGCCTCCAGCTTTTTGATCAAATTACAGCATCTAACCACCACCTATACCTTTACTGTTGATTTTTACACAGCAAAACAGTATTTTAAGTCTAATTATAGCTCTCAGCTCACCTCAATGTTGCCACATTCCAGAGCCAGGCTGAAACGTGTCTTCTCATCTTTGACAAAGTGCAGAGCGACCTCAGGGTAGCCCTTCTTCTGCAGGTATGCAATGATTGACTGGCCCACCAACTTGGCATTACGCACCATGTGAAGCACCTGGAAGGACGACGGCAAAGAGATTATTCTTTCATTCAACCTTTATTTACAGGTTAATCCCATTGAGCCTCGGGGACTCATTTACAAGAGAGACTTGATTTCTTAACAAAGAGTGATGACAACAGTGGATAACAATAACTTTGTAACAAACCTCATCGTATTTACGATTGACCAGAGCCAGTTTGAAGCGATACTCTGTCGGGTCGATGGTGAGAACACGAGGCCGGCACTCTCTGTCCAAGCAGTAAACGCTGTTGCCTCTCACACGGGTCGCATAGATGGGCAGGTCCAATGTCCTTATGATGCCATGATCACTACAGGGACAAAATTAATGTGCAACATTTATTTTAAAATGCAGATGGTATACACTGAAAATTTGTATTTTACAGTTTTAATCAACTCCAGTGCTTTATTCAAACATTTTCAAGAAACAGGCTAAGCCACTGATGTGACTATTCAGAATGTATTAAAATAAAGGGATGCAACCGCATCAACTTTCTGAGGAACAACAAAAACTTGTTTTATCAGTGAAAACAGATCGAGTCAACACTTTCAATCTGACGTTAATGCAGCAACATCTCACATTCTGCTAAAAACAGTGTGTAATTGAACAGAACCTACCCAGAGGTGAGGGCGTATTTGATGTGGTTGGAGGTGGTGTAAATAAAGACTCCACTCTCATCCCAGGCTCCGCTCTTCACTCTGATGTTTTCATGAATGTTGCAGAGAGACTCCAGCTTACGGTTGCAAATCATAATAGCTGTTGGGGAGATTGAGGATTTAGATTTTTGTCCTCACCCCCGTTCGAATGTTGATGCATCCCACATTCAAAAATTGTTATACAATAGAGCACAAGCGTTTGAGAAAAAAATAAATCACAGCACTTGTCTGCCTCTAGAACTCATGACAAAGTGAACTAAACCATCCCCGCTTTAAAAAAAACAGAAGTTTTGGTTATCCTGCAGATACTCATCTTATCTACCCACCGTGTTTAGCCAGCAGGGCCACGTGGCTGGTGTCAGAGCTCCACACCACATATTTGACCTTGGCGATCTTCACGGTGGCCAGGGAGCGTTTCTGCTGCACGTCAAACAGCGTGACGCCGTCAGCATCGCGCAGCAGCAAAGAACCCGTGCCGGCGTAGAAGATTTCCTCGCAGCTCGGCACCTGGACTTTCTTGACGATTTCATTCTTCAGGTTTTTAATAAGAAGCTATAAAGAGCCAAATGGTACATTCAGTGAGTACTGATCAAAACACAGAAGACAGTAAAAACAAACTTTAAACAGCTAGATTAATTAATCTTATTTGAAAAAGGTACCGTAGCTTCACTCAGTTTCTGCACCACGGTTGAAATCTGATTTCAAAGGTGAATTTCAAGAGCATGAGCTAATGTTTGACTGCCATTCTGAAATGCTGCAGTTAAAACCTTCATTCAGGAAGTAAAACCATGTAGTTTACAAAATAAAAACAAAAGTTTAGATACTTTAAAATGTGTTAGTGTTGGATCTATGTTCTTTTTCTAGAAACGACAATTACCCTTTATTTATAGGGAGGGTACCGGTATATTAAAGAAGGCCTAAAAGTTATCATAAGAATACAAAAAGTAAATCTGCTACAAGAGACATTTTGCTGTTACATCAACAAGTAATACAGAAGATGAGACAACACTTTTCTACATTTCTGATTAATCTATAATTGGACTTACAGAGTGCATGCGGTCCAGGACAGCAAATCTGTTTCTTGCTACCCAAACTGCCGTCAGACCAGAAGATCTTTTTCCTTCAGGAGCTTAAAATGAAACAAACTCTGTGTTATTTAACAAGTAAAGCTCATTAAAAGACACAAGTAACGAATAAAACAACATTTTAGGCAGTCAAACGATGGGAACAAAAGTTTAACTGGGAATGGCTCAGCTAGATAAATGGATGAAAAGTGTTACTCCATACAAAACATATGAATGTGTTTCTTTACCATCAGGGTTCTGAGAGTCAGTTTCTTTGGGGATTGTGTACAGATCATAAGTACTGTTCTCAAGGTTGGTGGCTCTCTGTAGGAAGTATAAAACATTAAAATAAATATGGAAACCAAACGGTTTACAAGATACAACTGCTCTCTTAGAAAAAAAAAAAAAAAATTACGAGAAGAATTTTAAAATATTACAAGACTAAAGTCATAATACGTCCCGAGTCGGCTCGCACCTGCCGTGAACAGCCTCCGAGTCACAGTGTTTATGTAAGTAGTCCGCGATCACTTTGGGTCACTGTTTGTGAAATATGCCTCCATCCACATGATGCAACGACTAAATCCATCAATACAGCCATTAATTGCAATGCCATACGGCTTCAGTTTATCATAAGAATCCATACGCCCCAGTGCGTTGGGGGGGGGGGGGG
>JARVGV010001740.1:30203141-30217086 GCA_031762435.1 Hypsolebias longignatus | reverse complement strand
GTGTGTGTGTGTGTGTGTGTGTGTGTGTGTGTGTGTGTGTGTGTGTGTGTGTGTGTGTGTGTGTGTGTGTGTGGTGCGTTCAGGTTCCTTCCCAGATGGCAGCTGTTAACTTTGCTCACACGCACAGCTAATTAGAAACACATTGAGTCTGTGGCTGCGGCGCACACACGCACTCACGGTACAGCGAGATATGCACGCAGATGCATACCAAACAGAAAACAAGGAGAAAATGGCACGCAAACCCACCACTTCTGCTCACGCGCGCATGAAGGCCGTCATTATTTGTAAATGCAGCTTTTATATTTCATAAAAACAAAAACTTGGCTCTAACCGTGATTGCTGCTGCTGGAGGAGTCCAGATGCAGCAGGGCGCCCTCACTCTCCTCCCCGGCTCCGGAGCGCTCCGGCTCGGCCGCGCGCACCGGGGACAACCCCTGAATCCGCCGCTCAGGCGGATCCTCCTCAAACACCAGCTTGAACTCGAACTCGCCATCCTCCCAGCCCGAGCCCGGCGCGGCCCCCATCGAGGATGAAGACCCACAGGTGACAATCAGTCTCTAGTAAAATCCCACAAACTTTGACAGAAGTACCAAACTTTCCCCCTTTTTATTTTTTAGCTTTCGCTCCTCAGCGCGTCATTGCGCAAAGATGGTCCCCATCTTGAAGGTTGTTGGTTCTGCAAAACTTTTCTGGACTTGATGCTTTTTTTAAGATCCAAACTCGATCTTGAACCTTACAAAACTCCAAAAATGCGCCTTTAATCCCAGTTCCATCGGCATCCCATGACTCCTTCTCCTTCTGTCGGGTTCAGACAGAGAGGAGGAGGAGGAAGAGGAGGATAGGAGGAGGAGGGAAAAAAGTTTTTCAAATATTTTGTCGTCCTTTACCCTTAATTGCCTTTTGGTGGGTTTCTTGGTCCGTAATAGGAGTTTGGATCCGTCAGTCATGACACCCCCCCCACCACCACCACCACCATACCCAACCTCCCCTGTCCCTCCTCCTTCTCCTCATGGAGGTTTCAATGTGGCCTTTCTGTCTGTTAGCAAAGTATGTCACGCACCACGGTTGGATTTTATGGACACATAAAGGAGATAGTCTCTGGCTTTTACATCCTTTAGGCGATAACCCAATTCAAGAGTCACGGCTTAACTTTGGCGAACAGAACAAAACAGCCGTAACTCCATCAGTTTAACGGATTCTGAGCTAAAATTCGGTGTGGTAGTAGCGGAGAGTCGTCCACAACACATACACTGAGAGCAACATCTTGCTGCATCTCACGACGATCAACACAATGGGCTTAGTCTAAATCTCTGGCGTTAAAGTCCTTAACTTAGAGTCTGGTCCAAAACATGGCTCCCATTCTGACCATGAGCAGACAACATGGCGAGCAGCCGGCTGCAGGCCACCAGGGCTGCTGTCACTTCCTGACCATCAGAGGACCCAGTTCCAGTGGCGATGACCGCCATNNNCCCCCTTTTTTTTTGCCGTCACTCTCCCCTCTCCTCCCCCTTTTTCTTGTTTTTATACTCCCCTTCCCCCAAACCACTTCTCCGTCCTCCCTCCTCTTCCTCTCGACCACAGATCTGCTTCTCATTATCCTCAGCAGTCTGCTCTCTGTCTGAGTCAGGAGACGAAAAACTTAAATAAACACTCTCTCTGTCCCTCTCGGCCTCGGCTCTCTCCCCCCGCCTCACGCTGTCCCCTCCTCCGGTTCTCACAATCATTAGGAGTGTGTTACTGGAGTGTAACTCGGGGCTTGTTTCGCTCTCGGTCATCCTCATGGGGTTGTGTGGGAAGGCCTTGGATCCTGATCTCAAGATGCTGAGAGAAAAAAAATCTGCATGGGACTCTCTAAGGCCCCGAGCTGGGTCTGATAATCCCCCCAAACACTTTAAATGTCACTATGACCCTAAATGGCTGAACTGGATGAATTCGGGATCAGGCGAGATTGGTTAAAACATAAATCTGACAAGTTGTTAGGTAAATGATTTTCAGACATAATAAAGATATTTCATTGATCTTTGGGGAAGTTCACGGTACAAAGTAAACAAAACAAGAGGAAAACTGTGAATGCTGAATGAATGCTGAAAAGGCTGAAAATGAGTTAAGTTAAAAGAAGCAGAACGCTAGCTGAATGCGCAAAAGGCTCGTCAAAAGCTAAAAGTAGCAAGAATAAGTTAACTAAAAGCTAACCAAAGGCTAAGTGTATTAAAACAATATTTGAATGCAGCAGAAGTTCAGCTAAAAGGAAAAAAAAGGCAAACGGTTCACTAAAAGCTAAAATAGCTAAAGGATATCTAAAAGCTAAAAGTAGCAAGAGGCTAGCTAAAAAGATCTAAAGGGTAGCTGAAAACTAAATGTCTGGAAAAGCTAGCTAAATGTTAAATAGATGTTAACTAAAAGCAAATGCTAGCTAAAAGCTTAAAGTAGTGAAACCTTAGCTAAAAAATGAAAATGCAAAGCTGAAAATATTAAAAGGCTTGCGGGAAGTTAAATGTAGCATAAAGCTAGCTAAAGGCTAACTCATAACTATCTAAATGCTAACTAAAAGCAAATTATATCCATTCATCCATCCATCATCTTAGTTTTTTTTCTGAAATTGGGTCGCAGGGGCAGCAGCTTGAACAAGGAGGCCCAGAGACATCTCTTTCCACAGCA
The DNA here is from genome assembly GCA_031762435.1 of Hypsolebias longignatus. Lineage (NCBI taxonomy): Eukaryota > Metazoa > Chordata > Actinopteri > Cyprinodontiformes > Rivulidae > Hypsolebias > Hypsolebias longignatus. Next base: position 30,214,428 of record JARVGV010001740.1, on the reverse strand, counting down.
ACCTCCCTGGGGAGGTGCCTAGGCGGCATCCTTACCAGATGCCTGAACCACCTCAACTGGTTCCTCTCGATGTGGAGGAGCAGCAGTTCTACTCTGATTCTCTCCTGGATAACTGAGCTTCTCATCCTGTCTCTAAGGGAGAGTCCATACCTGCAGAAAAAAATAATTTCAACCACCTTTATCCACAATCTCATTCTTTTGGTCACTGCCCAGAGCTTGTGAGTCGTGACCATAGGTGAGTGTAGGAACGTAGACCGACCAGTAAACACAGAGCTTTGCCTTACAGCTCAGCTCTCTCTTCAGCAGATGGTACAGAGTCTGCACTGCAGATGCTGCACCAATCCGTCTGTCAATCTCATGCTCCATTCTTCCCTCACTCGTGAACAAAACCCCGAGATACTTGAACTCCTCCACTTGGGGCAGAACTTCACCCTCGACCTGAAGAGAGCAATCCACCCTTTTTCGTTTGAGGACCATGGCCAAGTTTGGAGGTTTTGATTCTCATCCCAGCAAATTCTAGCTAAGGCTAAAAGTAGCTATAGAAAAGTATCCAAAAAGATAGCTACAAATTAAAGTGTCAAAAGGCAAGCTGAAAGCTAACTAAAAGCTATTTAAATTTTCATTCATTAAATCTTTATTTAGTCCCATTGAGCAACGAGGACTCATTTACAAGAGAGACCTGAATTTTAACAAAGAGTGATGATGACAACAGTGGACAACAATCACAAACAATGCCTACAAATTGATTTACTTATTTTACAAATGAAAATAAAATGGTAATTAAAAGGAAAAGTAGTGAAAAAACTGCTAACCGCTAACCAAATGCTAACTTAAAGCAAATTATAGGGAAGCAGAAGAGCTTAGCTAAAGGCTACAAGTAATAAAAGGAAAGCAGCAAAGGGTAATTAAAAGCTAAAAGTGGTAAAAGTCTAGCTAAAAGTTAAAAATTCATTCATTCATTCAATCTTTACTTAAACAGATAAGTCACGTTGAGCCTTGAAGACTCATTTACAAGTGAGATCTATTGGACAGACAATAAAAAGCGGTGAAAAGTAACACAAAGGGTTTGGAGACAACAACAAAAAAAATCCTAACACGCTTTTAATCTCTGTTTGAAGGTCAATATCATGATAATGAAAAAAAAATCTTAATGATGCCGACATTATGCGTGAGGGGTAGAGCATCAAGTTTAGAAAACTTCCAGGCGGGTTGAGATAAGACGGCCTGTCAAGGCCAGTCAGGGAGCCGAATTCAGATAAACACGATTGTTTTGGGGGACAAGCAGAACTTTAATGGCATCTACCTTGAGTCTGTGTCGGTCCATCGGTTCCAAAGCATCCAAATTACATGGCCACACCAACGGACCGTAAAATCCCTTAGATCTGATCCATTCTGCCGAGAGTCTTGGTGCTCGAGGCACGAACCAAACCATCATACAAGGCCTGAGCAGATCCAGATTTGCTGCCGACGACTTCCTTGATTGTAGATAAACCAGGAACCAGCTGAATCCAAAAAGCAAGAACCAGCTATCAAGCAAATCGTCTCGCCTGAAGCCTGTCTTCTCTTCGAAGAAATGCTACAATTGTGTAGGTTAGCTAAAACTAAAAATGGTAAAAGTAGGGTGGCTAGATTTTTCCGGGACAGTCCTCGATTTCGATGACCTGTCCCCGGCTAAAGTTCTTAGCATTCTATGAGAAAAAAAATGTTGGCTGTAGACTGTTATTACAGTAGCCGGGTAGAAAGCACGAGAGAATTGCGTGCAACAAGCGACTGTAGCTGTTAACATTAGACAGAGAAGAGCACAGTGGGCGCTTGTCACCACCGACAGGCAGATGTCCTGTGATATGGTATGTGTGAAACTATTTATTTAGTTTGAACTGGGCTGATCCAAGCCGTGATGAACGTTTGGTTCGTGATAGGAAATGTTACTAGTGTTGTGTCAGCTGTGTCCAGGTTTTTTAAAAAAGGGCTCAGGTGTGTTTGTTTACTCAGTTTGGACGTATGAAAGTTCTTTAGTGATGGAAACTGAGTGAAGCAAGAGCTGAACTGAAAATGATGAGGGAGAGATCATCGTCTGCTTAATGTGCCTTTATTCTGTTCTGTGAGCTTGAAGCTCCAAATATTTTTGTTATTGTTGCTAAATATGAATAGAATTTTGGGCATTTCATCAGAGGAGGAAACAATTTAAATAATTAGAGGCAGTTTTTGAGTGACGAGATGAAATATGTGGAAGAGCAAACTAAAATAATTATTATATAAGCATATTACTAAATGTCTTATTTCTTATGTTTGAAGTATCTCACTTTACTATTATCTGTGGGGAGTGGTGGTAGAGAGGTTAGAAAAGGTGGGCCAGTGATCGGAAGGTCGCCAGCTCAACTCCCCGGACTGACACCATCAAAATATGGATGGGAAAGGTGAAACATCCACACCTGCTTCCACCCTCATTTGCCCCACTCTGGGCCCCTGAACAGGCCCTTAACCGCCACCATCTGCTCCCCTGGGTGCCCTAGACTGCAGCTCTCTGCTCCACACAGAGGGCTGTGGTAGCTCATGGTCTGTGGTTGTGTCAGGAAGGGCATCCGGCGTAAAAGCTATCACCAAGTCTTCGTGTGAGTTAGTTTGCTGTGGAGACCCCAGAAGAAGGGAGCAGCTGAAAGAAGAAAACAAACTTTACTATTATTTGTACATAAACTTTTCTGCTCTTATTCTATTCCAGACCTCCATGGCTACCATGACTGATGGCTCCTCAGACAGAGGAGGCCTCGCAGAACCATATTAGTTCACCCAGCGCTGTTTCTGTTTCTTGGTGAACGAATCCATTCATCTTGATTAATGGGAGAATACTCAAAACCACTTGTTGTGCCATTAACTCTAAAACAGTTATTGAATCGTTTAATAATGGAGGTAAACGCAGATGTTTAACAAAGTACACCAGAATGCAGGAAATGGTGTGTACTCTACTAAAAAGAAACTGTCCAGATGACCTGATTGAGAATTATCCGATTTGATTCCTGGATTATTGAGCATTAACTTTTTTGTTTATTCAATTTATTTTACTCTGTCACCTGCGGGTTGAGGTTATTTCCTGAGATGATTCTTGAGGACATGTTGCCCTCATGTGGTAAAAACCTGAAAGTTTCTCTGTAACCACTAAAGTCGGCAGAGTTTTTGTAACAGAACTAAATCATGTTTTCAGATTTTAGGTCAAGAATCAGTAAAGTTAACTGAATTACAGCCATTTTTTTTAAACCATCGGCTGTGGCAGCCATCTTGAACCAGGTTGAACACAAACAACAATCAGTTGCAGATGTACAGGTTTAATTAAAATTACAATATCATCACCTGCTTTTCATCTTTTGGCAGCAGGTGTTTGATTAACAGACAAGGAGGGACTGAAGTAAAAGTATTTGAGAAAACATCTCACCCACAACATCCACAATACAACTAGGTTGAACAGTTTGACAGACGCTTTGGGTGGATTTAACAAATGAAACCTCAAAGAGTCCATAACTTCAGTTTTTGACCTCCGCAGCCTTAATAAATATCGACAAAACTAGCTGTACAGAAACTAGTCGTTACACTGTAGCAGAGCCTGAGTGTTTGCACAGAACAAGGAAAAACCGTCTCTATACGTGTTCTTGGGTTTGCCAAGATACACAGGTTTCATTAACAAAATACAAGAATGGACTTTTTGGCAAGAAAACACCTCAAGTCATTTTTATTTCAACAAAGATTTCATTTTCTTTGCTTAGCCTGGGATTTCAAATGTAAAATTGTTCATCTTGCCGTGGTTTTTGACTGTTATCGGACATTTTAGCCCCGACCAGTTGACATCCTCGCCCATGTTTGGCCCGGCTGAGTCTAATCAGGCCTCAGTGTGTCCACTGGTCCCCAACCCTGATCCCTGAGGAACACCACCCTGCATGTTTTAGCTGTTTCCCTGCTTCAACACACCTGATTCAGTGATTTAAGTACTTCCTCAAGTTCTGCTGAAGCCTGTCACCAAATTATTCAAATCAGATGTGTGTCAGGGGAAACAGCTAAAACATGCAGGAAGGTGTTCCTCAAGGACAAGTGTTGGGATAGTTGGTTTTGTTGAGTTAGGGTTAGGATAAATAAACGAGTTTGGTGGTTTTCAGGTTTGATATCCAAGCTGGTTGGTCAGTGTTGTGTACATCAGGTACTCAGTTTGAAACAAAATTTAAAACACTTCAGTACAAGTCTGGTTTTGACTACAAGTCATAATGGTCGTACTTTAAAGTGGCATTTGTTCTGTGTACTAACCACTGACTTATGGAGTATTTGTTCTTCTTGATCTCCACCCTTTAATGGAACCAGCATTCCTGTAATAAAGAGACCTGTTTGAACTAGTGACAGTGATTTTTATATGCCAGCGTCATCACACTCTGTATTCGTGTTTCTGCTTGTGCGCTCAGCATCAGTAACACAGAGAGCTTGTGCAAGCTCCTGAATCACGCCTTTCACAACACGGCACTGGGGTGAAAGTTTAAAGAGACGCCCTCGGGACACACAAACAAGACGCTCTCGTAAAGAGTGCATGTTTTGCAATAAAATCATCCATGAAATTATTGTTTCTTGACACAAGCACTTAAGATAAATCCCTGCGATGACCATACTGTATATGGAGATGAATTTGTAGAGCACTTCAGACAAAAAGAGGGGGAGTGAGTGAGGGTTTAGAGGAGGACACACCTCACTTCTTCTACTTTCTGCTGTGAAACCACAGCGTGTTAGAGCCTGCGAGAAAAGCCATGAACCTCCTCAGTATGAGCTAATAGAGACACAGACTCGGACATCTTCAGCGAGAGGCTTCACATCTAAGAGGTCAGTTACTCTGACTATTTCATTCCAGTCTCTTTTTGTGTTTCCATCATACTATAGCTATATTCCTCAACTCAGCTGTACGCATGCAGCAGATTTATCACAAATCTGAGCCAAATTACATTAATACTTTTAGGCTACAGTAATCCCCTCACTACTGATTTACCTGCAAACAGGTTCTTGAAGGAATAAGTCATGTTCCAATCCTGTGGTGTTTCTGGGCCGTTTTTTTTTTTACTTAAATTACCAATTTTATTTACTTTACAATGTAATTTTCTCCACTATGAGTCAGTTTTTGACTATATGTACTGGATTTACCATTTTAATATGAATTAACTTTTCACATCAGTGTGTTGAAGTAAGTTTTCCAGTCAAATTAGATTCCATGAAAATTGGCTTGTTTTATATTTCTGACTACTTTATTTTGTTTTAGTATTTACTCAATAAAGATTTGATTATTTGTTCTCATCATGTTGTGGTATGTCAGTTTTTTTATTATGAATTGCTAAATTAGTTCAAAGGTCAACCTCTCCGGCCTCTCTTCCACCAGTTTTTGTGAAGAGGGATATAAAGTGAAAATTAAATGTTGAAGCTCGTCTGTTCTTTTACGCAGCACTGCATGTTTTGGCCTGCTGACCCTGAGCTTCCTTCACAATCTGACGTGAATATTTTAGAGTTCACGTCAGGTCGGCACGCCACATTTAAATCTGTAAAATCACGTGTGAACCCAGGTGAACGTTTGATCATATTGTGTATCTGAACGTCTTCTTCCAACTTATTCCACAGGTTTAAAATTAGCAGAGCAAAGATTTTAGATGGGTACATCCAAAAAGTTATTTCACAGTTTAATTATGAGGTAAAATGTCCAAAATGAAAGAAATTAAATGTCTAATGTTATTTGAAGGAATACACAATGCCCATGCCTTTCACGCCACTTTTTAAAACGAAATTCATTTTAATGATGATAACAGACATGAGTTATTTGGAAAAAATATATATGTGAAAATGTGAAATGTGCTGAGCATGACTCTTAGATTTGTAGACATTTTTGTTCTGCCTAACGTCAGTTAGCTGTGTAGGCTGAATTAGTTCAGCAAAGACCTTTTTTTGAAGGAAAGCATCGTCAGGTTTTTGTTTTTGAATTGTTTCAGGGCTCATTAACAGTTTTTGAACTTTTTTTTTTTTTCTTGTTGTTGATGGTTTCTTGTTGATTTCCATGCGTTTCAGTTTCCTCTTGCGTCATTTTCCACTTCTTCCTCAGTCAGGTGTCAGCACTCTATTCATCACCCCGTCCGTGTAGTCACTCAGTTTTCACTCCACCTTCAGACTGTCATTGACTGTGTTCCTCATGCCATGTCCACGTGTCTTTCTTGAACATTGTTCCTGTTGCTGCCTTGATGACAGCTTGTTTGGTTCTGTTGTCCAAGTCTTTATTCATTTTTATTTTTTTTCCAAGCTCTTCTTTTTGGTCTGCAGTCTTGGTTCCATACTCCCTACAACTGGTGGCAAAAGTATAGATCTACCAAAATGGCAGCCTGAGCTCATGCCCAGGAGCTCTTGACATACAGAGGGCCATTTCAAATGAATGAGAATAACATTTAATGTCTGATCCTAACTAAAGTTTTTTTTAAATACCGGTATGTGAAATTATGATAAAAAAAAAAAATCCTAACAATCATGAATGGCGAGCGCAATTTTAACCTTTACTCCTGTAACAAAATACATTTAACTTATTCAGTTTCAGATTCAAATAAAGATATTAGTTCTGTTCAGCTCAGTTAAGCTTGACACAGTGTCATAATGTTTTTATATGTAGGAGAAGAAAAAAAAACAACAAATGTGTCCGAAAAGCATATAATTAACCTACTTTACGGGCATCGTGTTAATAAATTTATTATTTTGGTCTGTTTGGGTTTCATCCATTCCAACAGGCTGCAAACTGACACAAAAATCCACATGTATTTTGAACAGGTTGTAAAGTATTTGTTGTGCTTTGTGATTTAATTTCTAACTGTTTCATGTCACCAGGATTGGAACGGCTTCAACAATGAAAAAAGTCCCTCATTTCATCAACGAAACAGACTATGAGGAAGAAAGTGCTGTAAGCAGCTACTTCGCCACATGTCTTGGCACCCTCATCCTCAGCCTAGTTGTCCTCCTGGGCGTCCCCGGTAACTTCTTCATCGTCTGGAGCATCCTGGCTCGCATCCGGCGTCGCTCGGTCACCACCATCCTGATTCTCAACCTGGCGTGCGCCGATGGCTCCCTCATGGCCCTCACCATCTTCTTCATCATCTACCTGGCCAAGCAGACGTGGATCTTTGGAAACTTCATGTGCAAGAGCCTCTTCTACCTGTGCAACGTCAACATGTACGCCTCCATCTTTCTGATCACGCTGATGAGCGTGCACAGGATGGTGGCCGTGCTGTTTCCACGGGACCTGTACCGCATCAACAGAAAGGTTGTGACGAGGGTGATCGTGGGCATGTGGGTGTTGGTCATGGTGATTTCTGTGCCCTCGCTGGTGTTTCGAGACGTGAGACTCAACCACGACCTCAAGAACAAAACGAGAAATGTGTGCGCGCCAAATCACACCGAACCTCGCCATGTGAGTGCACGTCCGATCATCCGAATTTAATCCAAATTATCCAACTAGTTTTATGGTTTATGAAGATGACACAGCCAACAGTCACTGCCACACCAACAAGTAAAGGCTTTTGACCACTCCAGATGTTTCTCATTGTCCCGTGTTTTCAGGTCAGGTTCCAGTACACCCTGGAGACCGTGTCAGGATTCATTATTCCGTACGCCATCATCATCACCAGCTACGTTCTCATCCTGAAACGCCTGAAGAAGACCCTCTTCCACCAAAAGGCTCGCAGTGAGAAACTCATTCTGGCCATTGTGGTGACGTTTGGCTTGTTTTGGCTGCCGTACCACATAACCAACATGATCCAGGTGAGTGAAGGCTCACGTTCCTCGTAACCGACCACATCTGGTCAGCTTCGACTGTTAGTCCCTGTTACATCAGCTGAAAACGTCCTGTGGCTTGTTCAAGGTGGCAGCTGTGTGGTATCCAGAGGAGTCAGAGACAAGAGATACGTGAGTATTTTAACACATTTTGACCCATAGTTTATGTTGCGTTATGAATTATTAAGGACAACCAACTTGAGTGGTTTTTAAATATCTGCTTGGCAATACATAAATAAAAACCTCACTTGGTTTAAATGTAAGACAATTTCATGGAGCCAGTTCATCTTGGAACTTAATACGCTACAATACTGAACCAAAAAAGATGAGGGCAAGTACTTTAATAAGTCAGTTTATTTGGTTAAAAGTTAAAAAAAAGTCCTTATATTTATTTTCATCATCATTCAAAGAATTCAATTAGATTCTGTTCCTCTTTTTAAGAGGTACCATATTTTTCGCTGTATAAGTCGCAGGTTGTTTTTTTTTTTTGCATAATTAGCATGCCTTGTGACTTATAGGCTGAAGTGAAGTATTTATGAATTTTTTTTTCCATATTCATAAACCCATTTTTGGCTGAGATATGACCATTTTCATTCATTCAGACGAAAAAACTGAACACTATTTTCAGCCGTTAAATGGCACTCAAGTACAAAGTATAAGGCACGTCGTATAATGTAATAGTTAAAAGTGGCTATTAACGACACAATTGGCTTGCCATAGACTGCCACCATCATTTGCCTGGATCAATTGAATTGGCTTCATTTCGCTGCGCTGCCCTGGCGAAACGCAGCAGATTTGACCATAAAAGTGCATTTATTAAGCAAAAGTTAGACTGAGACACACGTTTACTATGATTTGGAGCAAACAAAAAATTATTTTTAAGTGTTAATCGTATTAAAGTTCTCCCGTGCATGCTCCCGCAGCTGCCATTTGGCAGCCAATTGATTTTTGGCACACCGGCCCACATTTGAGGGTTGTCAGCAGTGACGCGTAACAAACGCGACACGTCAGCGGCAATGCATAATAGATGCAACGTACACGGTGAAGCGACATGCTTATGGATTTTTCCATTTTATTAGACATATTTGGACTGATGCGACTTATAGGGCGGTACGACGCGGTGTGACATGTACAGCGGAAAATACTGTACAGTACTTATTGCAAAGTATGACAAACATTTGTTTTTTAATGGTGCAGATTGGTGCAGGTTAAAGTTTAGTAGTTTTCATATGCAATTCTGAAATGTAGGTCCACAGTCAACGTGAACAAAGCACTGTGTTGAATCAAAACCAAGTGAGTTTGAGTCACATGACTGACACACATTAAGCTGGTCATAATCGGTGTAGGTAAACAAATATATTTGGTAAATTAAGCTTTTGACCCATTTTCAGTCCTTATAGGTAAACAAGTAGTAGCTGAAAGTTGTTCATAAATTTAGCATTTAAGGAGATAGCCATAAATGAGAAAAATATTTGATGATTTCAATATTTTTTCGGTCTTCATGAATATTTTACAAGTGACTGAACCTGTTTAAAAGTCCATTTTTAAGTTGAAGTGGAGGGCTGACCTTTTCTACAAGCTCACACATTTATGTATCCATATATTTCTGCAGACTGACCCACATCCACCAGTTGTCCCGAACGGTGACCTCAGCTTTAGCCTTCATAAGCAGCTGTGCCAACCCCATCCTCTACACCTTTGCCGGAAAGTCCTACATCAAGAAGAACGGCTTGGCCTTCATGGCTAAACTCTTCGAGGGCACGTCGCAGGAGCAACCAAAAACCAAAAAATGTAAAATGATCCAAAAAGACAGCGCAGCACCGAACACTGACTCCTCAAACACGGCAGTGTCTTCTGCACCAAACGGGAACAACGCACTGACCTAAAGAGACGTGGACAGACTTGAACGAACTGACATTTAAAACCTGTTGGGACATAAAATAAAATAAATTTTGTATAAAATGAGTTTGACTCAGGAGAAGATTATAATTCAAAACAAATTTCATGGACCATGTAATTCACTGATTTTTTTTTTCTCCAAAGAATGACTGAATGAAATCTTAAATATGCAAAGCAGCGACTTATCCCTCTGAATTGTGATTAAATCACAACCAGACAATTGGAAACTGCTTTTCCATTTGAATGTTTCAAAGCTTTACTTTCATTTCCATCTAAATCAATTTAGGATCTTTATAGTTTTCCATGTTTTAAACCAGTTTAATTCATGGTTTATCCTGAACCCTATTAAAAACTGTTTTATGGTTGTTTTGGTCAATGCTACATAAAACCCTGAACATGTTCTGTTCTCAAAGGATTTACAGATTGTGACGATTCGCTACCAATAATCCAAGTCAGACATAAACCTGAAAACCTTGAATTTGAAGTAAATGCACCTTGTTTTGTTCCACTGTTTGTAACATGGTTTTACTGTGGCTTCATCATGTGTCACCTTTAAAGATACTCCTGGAATATAAACACTAGAATAAATTTCTCCACATTAATAACCGAGGTTTTACCATATGAAACTACAGTATTGTTTAATTTCTGAAACAAATATTTAAAGTTTTTTATTTTTAGTTTTATTTTTTAATTCTTTTTACATGTTAAAGGTTTTTTCCAAAGCATCTAATATTTTGTCAGGATTGTCTTTAAATAAGTTATCAAATACTTTATATAAGACAAACTTAAATATTGAAAACTCAAGGATTTTACTACATGTTGGATCACATCCTTTAAAAACAAGTTTATAAAGACACATTTTAGAAATGACTCATGTTCCTGCTGCTCTTGTTCGGTGTATTGTTTTTGTACTACTAGTGCTTAGCGTATTTTTAGTTTAACGTTTTTCTTAGTTCATATCCTAGACCTAGATCCTATCACTGTTTTTCTTTTACATTTTGTACTTTTGTTGGATGTAACTGGGGCCCTGTATACACAATCTTGTTCCACCACATGTACCATAAGTGGTGCGTGTTTATGACAAAGAAGCTTTGACTTTGAATTCTTAAAACTGAATGTTCTCATTTGATTCTTCGAACTCGAAGTTGAGTTCTCTTTGAACCACTGCTACTAAGCGTGCTTTATGGCAGAGCAAGTTACGTAAGCGATGACATATGAAGCAGTGACTGCTTCGGTCCCCGAATGAATGAGACTTCGAATGAACCCCACAATAGCTTCATATCGCGAGATGATTCGTTGACGCGAGACATACTTCGGGAGGCTTGTGCACGCCAAAACACCCTTAAGTGATGTCTATGACCTGACAGTTTTGTTTTCTTGTTTGATTATTACTGTTCATCAGTAGTGGAGAAAGTACTCACAGACAAAAATGTACTCTAGTAAAAGTAGAAGTACCATATTAATGTTTTTACTTAAGTAAAAGTAAATAAGTACCGGTACTTGCTTTTAAAAATACTTAAAGTATTAAAGTAAAAGTACTTGCTGAATGTATTAACTAATGCAATGGTCTACA
>JARVGV010001740.1:30171753-30183641 GCA_031762435.1 Hypsolebias longignatus | reverse complement strand
TTTACTAAAGTACATTTTTGTCTGTTTATTTGTACTTTTACTTAAGTACAGTGTTTGAGTACTTTCTCCACCACTGGACAACTTGCAGCCGTACACAGGCCAACATGTGACAGTCTTTACAATAATCACACGCAGCTCTGGAGATTTACTGTAGGTCTATATGTGCTCAAACACAACTGTTGCCTCTCATTGTTTTCTCTCAGGAAAAGTCTGAAGCCTCTTCAACAGAGACAAACGTAAGCAAAAGGTTTTAGTTATCTAAAACCTTACCTGTTCAAAAATTAAAACATGGCGTCTTACTCGAAACTCAAATTCTAACAAAACTTAACAATTTACTGCATACAGTTGTATTGTTTTGCTTTATTGTAAAATCCCAGATGGTGAGCAATGAAGACTCCTAAAACAAAGCCACCAAGCAGGAAGTGAGCAAAGTAATGAGATTAAAAAAACATTAATAACCAAAAGGTGCTGCAGGGCAGGAAATTCAAAACTTAAGGCACACGATCAAGGCACAACCACCCGACAACGAGAAGAGCAAAACGAGGGGCTTGAATGCAAATAATCAGGCCCCAAGTGCAAACTGAAGATCAAAACAGGAAGAAGAACTGATTGAAACGCAGAGAGGAAATGGTACTAAGGAAACAATCGTAACAGAACTGACAAAACCCAAGAAAAACTCAACTGAAACCCAAACTCCCAATTACTTATAATGGGGCTTGTTGGTTCATTAAAACATTTAAAAATTAAAAGAAGACTGGCTGCATGATGGAGAGCTGACAGTAAAGTGGATTTCTATATTTGAACAGTAAAATCACCTGTTACTTTTACTGCACGTGCCCATGCACCTCTGGCACTAAGGCACCTGACTTAGCCCTGCACTTTTTCTTTGCCAGACATTGATGATTTATTCTAGAAAGGTATTAAGATTAATAATAGTACACCATTTGCACTTTGTAAATTAAAACTAGGCTGGTGTTTGTAAAATCTTTAACCCTATCCTCTGCATCTCTTTATTTATTTAACCAGGCACAAACACTAAGAACAAATTCTTATTTACAGTGCTGCATGGCCTGGCAGCACCAGCAGGTTTAATTGTAGGGTCAAGGGAAGTACGGCAAAACCAGGAAAACATTTGCAAGCATCTTAAAAAAAACTGCATTTAAATGATATTTAAAATTAAAATTGAGACAAAAGAAAGCAGCAGATTCCAGGAGCAGCAGAGGCAAAGCAGGACTCTAGAGTTGTTAACCACAAATACTGAGAGGATCGGGGGTGTTGTACTTCGAAACAGGCAGCTGAAGTAGTTAAATATGGAGGTGACAAACCCAGCAACGTCTTACAAATGAGGGGAAACCGATTCATTTCACCACGAGTGTGCAGAGCCATTTAACCAGAGAGCAGCGGTGACAGTGATGGAGCATTTGTAACAAAGTGAAGAGCAGAGTGATCACTTGTGTTCAGCTCATCTTCTGCCCCCTGACTCTGACCTTACAGGTGGGGGTACAAAGTGGAAAAAATAACCACCACCCATCTTCTTCACACAGACCAGCTAACAAAGTGTTTGGTTTATCAAATCACTTGGTGACTCTTATCTTGAGAAGTGCAAATAAAGTTTTACTTACTTCTATTTTGCGACTCAAATGTTATGCAAGATTATACAAAACACACAAAGCAGGACGGGGTGAGGACGGTAAAGCAGGCCTTACATGGCCATGCCGGGCTTTTCTGACGTTGAGCTTCTCCACAAAGAGCTTCAGTGCTTATCGAAGTCTAAAAATGAGAAATATTAGAGCTCTGTTTGGAGTAACTTGTTTCTTCAAAGCTCCTACAGCAGATGTTGGATGCTGTCTATCACGGTGCACTAAGATTCATAACTGGATGTGATTATCGTACCCACCACTGCACCCTGTACTCACTGGTTAACTGGACATCATTAACTTCACGCAGACTCTTCCACTGGTACATTTTCATGTTTAAATCACTTCTTGGTCTGCTGCCTTCATACATCTCCTCCTACATGTCTCTGCATGAGTGCAGCTACAGCGAGCGCTCTCAGGACATGATTACCTGCAGTGTCCCCTCAGTGAGGACTGAACTTGGCAAAAGGACCTTCTCCTACTCCGCTCCTGTTTCTTGGAATATCTTGCAAAAAGATCTGAAGCTCTCGTCCTTGACCTCTCTAATATTTTTTAAAGAAACTACGATTTTTGAGCAAATGGAATCCAGATTCATACGTTTCTGCGATAAAAACAGAGGTTTCTAACCTTAGGGGAGACCGGAAGAAACTGCCTGAAATAGACCTGCTGGATGTGAGGTTTAGCATTTTCATCATTGCCTGCGCAAGAGAAAACAAAACAAATGCTTAAGTTTCTTCTTAAAAACATGAACGTTCTCGTGACAACTTCATCAACCAGCATCGTCAACCTTTGAGAAGTCGCTCTGCCAGATCGTTCATCGGCGCCGAGCTGTCCACACAGATGATCTCCTTTAAAGAGTCGCCCCAGAGAGAGTGCGACGCCCTGTGGGAGGAGAGGAAATTCACTCAACGGGTTGTTTTTAACTCAAGTTAGAGGAAAAGCTGAGTTTTAGTTTCACACCGACCAGGCGACTGTTCCCAAGCCTGAACCAAAATCCAGAAGGAACTGTGGAGCGAACGAGGGATCCCTTTTCTTTATCTGACAGGCCAAAACACAACAAATGTAAAATGTTTATTTAGCTCGGATTAAAACAGAACCTTGTCTTCGTTACCTCATGCAGAGCTCTCTTCACTGCTGCGTAGCCTCCAGCGAGCCGAGCGGCCATGTAGACCACCGCCTGCTCCTCATCGAACCTGAAACACAAACAGGTTCAGGACGGAGTTCACGTGTTGTTCAGTGAATGCAGCACACTTGGTGCTGTTTAAGCCAGTCGTATAACGTTCAGCTTATTGAGCAGATGGACGCGACGACTTTTGGTTTTTGTAAACTTTACACTTTTCAGGATTTTTAACATTATTTACAAGTATTTGCGTCACAGAAATACATTTCAATTCCTTCAAAAAAGTTGTCTGGGTTCTGCTTCAGCGTATTGGCTCAATGTTTGTCTGTTTTTGCTACTGTTAGTTTTCAGCATGCATTTTGCTGCTTTTAGCATACAGCTCACATTTTTCCACACATTTACCTGTCCTTTGCAACTTTTAACTTACTAAGCCTTTAGTTAATTTTTGCTCTTTTCTACTTAAAGCTCGTGCGTTGCTAATTTTAGTTAGCATTTTGTAGCCAGCCATTTGCTACATTTAACTTATGGCTATCATTTTGATACTTTTACATACATTTTGCCTTTTGCTGCATTTGCTTTGAGCTTTTTCTACTTTTAGCTTGTGTTTTTCTACTTTTCCAATTTTAACTACTGGTTTGCTCTTTCAGGTTTTTAGCTAGTGTTCTGCTTCATTTTGGTTTTAGAGAACTTTTGCTTCTTTTAGCTTTTAGCTAATGTTTTGCTCCCTTTACTTTTAGCTTTTAATTACGGTTTTATTCCTTTTAGCTTTTAATGACTGTTTTATTCATTTTAGCTTTTAATTACTGTTTTATTCCTTTTAGCTTTGGGTAATAGTTCGCTCCATTTAGGTTTTAGATTGTGTTTTGCTTCTTTTAACTTTTAGCTAATGTTCAGCTTATTTTAGCTTTTGCTAGTTTTTATATCCCAGCTTAAGACCTTTCTTTTCGCTTTGCCTTTTGATTTAAACAAAATGTGGTTTTCATAGATCTGATCTATTTGTGTTGACCCTTCATAGATTTTATTGTTCATTTATTTTTGTTTGATATTTAATGTTTAAATTTTTTTCTTGTCTGCTTTGACTGTAAAGCAGTTTAGTCAACTTCAGTTGATTTATGCAAATGCACTGTATAAATAAAACTGACACATCACCAACTCAGTCTGAGCACCTTGAGCAAATTAATTCAGCACTTGGCGTTCGCACTGCACGTTCACTTAAAACACAATTTCTCTAGTTTGATAAAAAAAAAACATCTAGATGGAAGCTGAGTCCATAAAGTTCATAGAATGTGTAAAATGTTTATTATTCATCAAAGCTGACATAAACCTGTCTAAACCGAGCAACATGCGCGTTAGAAAAATATTTTCTTACCTTAGAGGAGTCCAACGATATGTTGTTTTCTTGAGCTCCCTGAAAACCTTCATTTGGATTTGGTTCTCTAGCGCTTCCTCATCAATATCTGCAAGGGAAAGTACGGTATCACCTCCATAACTGCATCAAAAGCCTTCTTAGATGCTTTCAGATATCCATTTATGATAATTTGAGCTCTCCGTCACCCACCTCCTACTTTCTGCATGGCCTTCTCCAAGAGCTCCTTCTCCAGGTTAAAAGCTTTCTGCCTCAGCGTTCCATCTTCAACCGGCCGCTTCCGACTCCACAGGTAGTTTGTGAGTTTCTTACTGTGTTCAGCAAGCTGAGTTATACAAGCACCTGTAATAAATAAAATAAACACACGAGTAAAAAAAGCAAGATGTCTAATTTCAAGATTCATTCACCCTTTATTTATACAGGTTCATTGAGTCACAGATCAAAACAAGATATATTTGATAAGAGCTGAGCTTACTTTTAATAATCGACGTTGCAGCCACCTTGAGTTCGTCGGGCAGTTGCAGGGTCTTCAGATTGGACAAACCTGGGTGTGCCTTGTGTGGTTTTCCTTTCAGGAAATCTACTTTAGGTTGTGGGCTGGCTGCGGTGCTAAAACTCTGATGGAAAAAGTTCAAATGATCAATATTTCACACATCAATAAATTAAATGCTCTAAAATGTATAGTCCAGTTCTATAATTATGTTTCCACTGATAACGTCAAACACATTTAAGTTGATATATTTACTCTTGTCACCCTCTATAACACTTGTAATGAGGAAGTGACCACTTTTACTTTTGTCCTTTTAAAATATCAGCAAGCTGAAGTTCAGGATGCCTCATTTAATTAGTCAGAAACACGAGTCAGGAAGAACAACAATGTCTGTAGCAACAGGATTTTCACCTGGATTATTGAGCATGAACTTTGGTGAATAATGTCTATAGTTTTAACAGAAAGAACAGGATTTTATCAGATTTTTCCTTTTACTGATTTAACAGAGTCCATTATGTCTATTATTTTCTAAGTACTGTATATTTGTCTGGTACAAATTAGCATATACTGTACATTTTTGTTTCTTATTTTTATCTCAGTTAAATTGGGACAGTAACAATGAAAATGTGTTTATACTGGATGACGCAGAACAAGTGGGACAAAGATATATTCATAAGATTGGTATAATGGACTAAAATAACGTTTTACATTCAGATAAACACAAATATCTTTAACCTTAACTAATTCAGAATGCTGCGTTCAATGACAAATACGAACAGAACCCACCCTGAACGTTATCTTCATCGTAGCCACCCTCAGACAGAAAATACATGCTCCATAGCTCCGTGTTGCCATGTCCTTGATGTCTAAACCGAGTTTAAATATCGTAAAAAAAATCTAATTTCATGCACACTTTGGCAAACCACACCGAACTCGACCTGAGCATCAAGAAAATAATTCCGACCATCAACCAATGCGGAACGTTCGACCGCAATGTTTTATTCCGATGTAATGACAATAAGAAGATTGCTCACTCCTCCTTTTCGTGCGCATGTGTTCTGTCGGATAGTACAGTCCAACACCAGAAATATTAATTTAATAAACTAGAGGTGAAACTGGTTAATTCTTCAGTAACTGTCAAGTAGAAAAGCACAACCAACACAAAAGTCATGTAAAAAAAACTATTTGTTATAAACTTGTATTGCTGTCGTGTTAACTGCATTGACAACCCACAATGGGCAACCAGCATGGAGTGAGTTTTCTTCAGTATAAACGATCTTCGGCAGACTTGCTCTCCACCGGCTTGTCCAGCAGAAAACAACTGCGGAAGAAGAAAGTTTCCCGCCGTGTGTTGTTGTTGTCGCTTGGTTTCTTCTGTTGTCGTTTCCAGCTAAATATATTTCCACAAACCGCCATGAGACGAACTAGATGTTCGAGGAATGCCAGTCAGAATACAGTAGAAAATGGAGACGTCAAGTCCAAAACAGGTTGGTGGTCGTTTAGCTTGCTAGCTATTTGGGCTAAGCAACATGTCTGGATTAAAGACAGCAACAATATATTAAAACGGTGTGAAGCAGTGTTTATGGAACAACAGGATGCCCAACTAAAACAAAGTTATTTATTTTAAACGTTCAATTAATTTCTGCACCTGTCAAAACTCACTGATTTGTAATATTGTTTATAAATACAAATGTGGAATAGAAGTCCTTCTAGCACATTGTACCATCTTACGTGTGTTATTCTTTGTGTTTTCTATCTAAAATAATGTGTTCAATGCAAATGTGGGGAAGGACTCAAATTGCCAAATATATTTTAGAAAAATATAACAAGGTGAGGAAAAAAAAGTGTTGTATACAATATATTGAGTTTGCAAAATGTGCTATAAAAAAACATTTGTTTTCTTTCAATGAAGCAATAAAAACTGAAACCTAAATAGTTAATTGCATCTTAAATGAACAGCATAAATTAAACAGGATAGGAACTGCTTGTGTTAACTCAGCTGCACAAGTTTTTATCCATCTTGCATGTATGTTTGTTGCGTGCATGAGTCCAAAATGCAGCATTTATTTACAACCGGTTTCTGTGACTCTGATAAGTGTGGCAGTGGAAAGGAGATGAAGGACAGTGGGAATCGTACCCGCCTTCAGCCTGCGCCTTGCTGGATTCTACCATATCATCAGGAAAGCTGTCGGTCACGCTGACCCTCGGATCGGGGACGAAATATGAAGTTGATTTGAAGAAGATGGTCCAGATAAATCCCGTGACGAAATACAAGAGAAAGATTCGCTCTCAGACTGTAAACACTGGTGTGTATCACGTGTACTAGTGGGACGGTTCTCACAAAACTAGAATAGCAGATTGTTTCTAGATTCTAGTACCACAAAAAATACTCAATGCTTCTAGCATTATAAACAAACAAAAGACTAAACTTGAGTTTTATTTTTCAGGGGAAATGTCAAGATTAGATCTTGGTAAATGAAAAAACAAATTTTAGTTAGTTTGATGCTGGAGACTTGAGTTCTGTGAGAACTAAAATTGTGAACAAAAGTGACGTTTTAGCATGAATTTTTTTGAAAACCTTTACTTGTAGTAGTCGTCACATGGGAAGTTGTTACTCGTGTTGTTGTTTTTGCCTTTTTTTACTGTTTGCAATCTATTAAAAAAGTATTTTGTGTTAAGAGAGCTTAGGTGAAGCTGGAGACAAGCCTGCTAGTTCAGGACAACCTGCTCCAGTCAAAGCGGAAGAGGAGGAGACCGAAGAGCAGCCAGCAGCTAAGAAGAAACGAGGGCAAAGCAGGAGTGAGACAAAACCTGAAAAGACACCTAAAGAAGAAGCAAAAAGTGAAGGTAAGAAAGATGAATATATGTTATATTTTATGTGTAATAGTATCATAAACAAGAGTTTTAAGTGAGAGTACTGCCGATACTGATTATAACGTTACATATAAAGTACAGTAAAAGCGTTTGATTTACATTTTGCTCCCAAGAAGCAAACAAATAGATGGTGAATAGAAAATTTGTGAGAAAACCCCCCAAAGTTCACAGAAAAACTGTAAAGACTTGATCAAACCTCTGTGAAATATTGCAACAAAGTTTTTTTCTTTGGTAGCAAAACATACAGAATGTATGGGGTTTAAAACTTTTGCACAGTGCTGTTTATTCAGCGACCGGTTTTCACCAAAACATCGCTTTGATTTTTCTGATGTTTGTGGATCAGAGGTGGTGCGGACGGTGGTGATGAAGGGCAAAGCTCCGGTGGACCCAGAGTGCAAAACTAAACTCGGAAAGGTACTTTTTGTTTTCTGTCTTTGTGAGAAATGAAAGTCCAGATTGTTGCTGAGACACCGTTTCTAATACGGTTTCTGTTTTGATAATTAAAAATAGAAAAGGTATTTAAGTGTTAAAATAGTAGCTGTTCTGCTTTATGCATTTGTTCATGCCAAATTAAAATGCAAAGGTTTCATAATTTGGTGATTAATGAAAACAAAACAAAAAAAGTGAAAATATTGAATCGTTTTTTTCATTCGACATTTATTATATTCACAAATGCTCAGATTTAACAATGTATAAAATTACAACACGTTTGCTGTTTACTTTTGCGTGTTTTCATCAGTTTGTATTATTTTTCCAGTTAAACGGGTCACCAACTCGACCGGCACACTCTTCACCTTAAAGCTTCTTTTATGAATTTTTGGGTTTAAAATTATGATTTATGTTTAAAACATAGAGCAAGTTTTAGCTTCCTTGTTTTATAAAACATTTTGTGAAGCTGTATCTTCTGTTATTTACACACCAGCGTGTACGTTTTGTTCAACCTTGTCAATTTTCAGGTATTTGATAAAAACACAGCTGTTTGGAAATAAAACAAACAGAAACTATAAAACATATACTTGATGCATATTCATTAAGTGAGACTTAATAAATGTTTAAACACACCTGGTTAAGGTGCGTTTTTAGCATCTATTTTAAATTATGGATTTTTATAATAAAACCCACATTTCAAGGTACTTCTTTTGAGCACATTTCTTAAATAGATTTTTGGATTTTAAATTTATGACACTCTCTTTTGGCCGCATAAACACGTTATATACGTGTTTTTTTTTCAGAGTTTACACCCACTTGACTCTGTCTGCCGTGGATCTGTTCGATTTGTTATAGATCTTAAACTCTCGACACGTTGCTGCACGTTGTACACCCGTGCTGGATGGTCCTCTGACCATCCACAGACATCCACAGTATTTTTTTGGTCGTGTAACCAACTTTAAGGTGGAGCTCTTTCGGTTTATTTGATTTAAATCCTAACAGTTGTTGAAGATTGTTTTATGAAACTTTGTGTTTTGTTGCCAGTATTGGCCAGGAAACTCTTGTGAAGACAATTAAAAAAAAAAATTCTGTCCCAGTAAAATAAAGTGGAGAAATAAACTGAAAACATTTATTTATTGGTGTGTTTACATTTATTTCATGAACACATTCTTCTCTTTCAGGCTCATGTTTACTGTGAAGGAACTGACGTGTACGACGTGATGCTAAACCAGGTAAAATATTCAACATTTAATCACTGATGTACAAAACTTTGCTATATTTGACAGTAAAACTGCGATAAACTCCTTTTCAAACTTGAGATTCAGTTCAATTCAGTTTATTTATGTAGCGCCCAGTCACAACTGAAGTTGTCTCAGTGCACTTTACAGAAACATTCACATACATTATAAATGCCAATTAGAACATTTTCTAAGTAAGTAAGACAGGAAGGATGTAAGGAAGTAAATAAAGTAAGTATATCTAAGTACAAGGATCAAGTCTGGTCAGTTATCTGTTAAACAGTCTCACTTCTGATGAATAATATTGACTTCCTCAAAGTTAAAAGTGGAGCTTTGACAGCGTTGACTGAACAGTACTGGAATTAAAAACAATGAAAATTTAAATCTGCCCTGAATCATCATATTTAAACTGATCATTCATGGGATCAATAAACTTTATTTTTTTATTTTGCAGACAAATCTTCAGTTCAACAACAACAAATATTACCTGATCCAGCTGTTGGAAGACGACGCCTCCAAAGTTTACAGCGTGTGGATGAGATGGGGCCGAGGTGAGTTTACCTGCTGCGGAAAGGCGGAGCAAAACATTTTTTTTTGCCCCCGTCTGTCTGTTAGCAAAATATCTAATGAATCGCTGAACATATTTTAATGAGTCTTTCAGAAAGTAAACATTAGATGTTCATCTGAGACCTTTTAACTTTTGGAGTCAACCCGATTCAAGATGGCCGCCACAGCAAAGCCGTAGCTACAAGTCAGGCAGCTTTACAGATGAGCTAAAAGTTGGTGTGGTAGTAGCTGAGAGTCTTTCCTAACACATGCTCCAAGCGCTAACTCATCATGTTAGCTGTTGCATGCTGTATTAAAGTTTGACCCAAAATGGCTCCAGCTCTGTCATTCCTTCAAAACAAACGGGTCAAACTGCGTAACTCGATCGCTTTAACCTTCTGTTTCCACAGTGGGCAAAGTGGGTCAGAGCAGCCTCGTCACCTGTGGAGGAGATCTGCTGAAGGCCAAGGATGTCTTCAAGAAAAAGTGAGTTTGTTTAACTTAAAACCTTTGAAGACGTGTCAGGTTTAAACCAAACCAACCGTTTTAGTTCAACTCTGAACCTTTGCTGCAGATTCCTGGACAAGACGAAGAACGAGTGGGGGCGCCGGGGCAGTTTCGAGAAAGTAGCTGGAAAATACGACATGGTGTTCATGGACTACAACACGGATGAAAAGGCACGTTCGCTCAATACAAACACATATTGCACATTCCCACATACATTCCAGCAAGTAAACGAAACAACAAATCAAATCGGAGCATCAGCAGCATGACAAAAGTCTACTTTACTAAACAATCTGATTGATGTAGGGACAAATACATTTTTAAATCTGTTACGTCTGCAAGCAGGGACTCTAAACCGTTTGCCAGATGGTAACAGTTGTGAGTTGAGGATGTGAGCGGGGTCAGACGGGACCCTCCGAGCACGTCTGAGGACAGACTCATAGACAGACTGCAGGGAGGGGTGATCAGGCCTTTCAATCACCTTCATTGCAGGTTGTACCATGTGACTAAGTTTAGATTTAAGTTGCACAGAGAGATCACCGTACCACACTGACTGTTCAACACAGCCTGATAGAATAAAACCACAAGCTTCTGGTTAACCCCGAAGACGCTGAGTCTACATAAAAAATACAATCTCTGCTGTAGCACGACATATTAACATGAATTTCCCACTTCAACAGATTGTCTATGTGAACACCCAGATATCTGTAAGAACAGACCTGGTTTATGTTCTGGTCATGAATATAAAAGCGGGTGGTCGTCACTTCGAGACCTGGGGTCAGTCAGCATCTCTTCTGTTTTCCTGGCATTAATAACAAGGTGGTGGTCATCGCACCATTGAACGAAAGACTGAACCTCGTTAAAATACGATGAGGAGTCCATATCCTCATGCAGCAAGCTGAGAATAGCAGTATCATCAGAAATTTTAAAGACATAATTCCCAGGGCAGCTGCAATCATTTGTGTAAATGGTGGACAGGAGAGGTAACAAACCCTGGGGAACCCCACTACTGATGGACCTTGGCTCTGATAAGGTGTTAATGACTCTGACAAGCTGTGATCTGTTTAATAAGAAGAGGATTAAGATTCCTCTGCTGTAATTTCTTAATAAGCAGGTGAGGCTGTAGGGTATTAAAGCAGAACTAAATTCTATAAACAGAAGACGGGCATAGGCCTTTGGGTTTTCAAGATGCTTAAGAGTTAGATGTGTGATGCCATTAATGGCATCATCTGGACCTCATCCCCGTCTTTAAACTGGAAAGGATGGAGACCAGGATTTGTCTCTGATTTCAAGAGGGACGCAACATATTTCTCAAAACACTTCATTACTACTGATGCAAGTGTCACTGGTCTGTAGTTATTATTATCAGATTTGATTTCTCGGGGACTGGAATGATGATAATTGACCTTTTCCAAAAAGAGGTCAATTGTCATTCCAATCCCCAAGAAATGACCACATCTGTAGTGTTTTTAAGACGGTTCGTAGATTAATCACATGCGTGAGAAGCTACACGTTGGCAAAGCTTCAGACAGAAACCAAAAAAAAAATCATGTTGTCTAAACAAAATATTATAAAACTTTTAAATTTCTTTGTAACTAGGCTTTCATTAACAACAAAAAAGGTTGAATCATGTCATCTGGACTTCGTTTTTTTTTTTTTTTGTTAAAAAGAAACGTTTCGCCCC
>JARVGV010001740.1:30115183-30127729 GCA_031762435.1 Hypsolebias longignatus | reverse complement strand
GAGGGTTATGGTGGAGGAGGAGAAGTTGTGGATCCTCACTGACTGTGGTCTGTTTGTTAAGAAGTCTAGGACCCAGTTACAAATGGAGGGGCCCAGTCCTAGTGTGAATAGTTTGTCCATGAGGGTTTGAGGGATCATGGTGTTGAAGGCAGATGTGAAGTCCACAAAGAGCAGACGGACATAAGAGTCTTTCTGCTCCAGGTGGGTAAGAGCAGTGTGGACCACAGAGGAGATGGCGTCCTCAGAAATAAGGTCTCAGAAATGCTCCCTGCAATCGGCACAATCACAAAATTAATAAAAATATGTTGTTTCAAACAGGTGATGTGTATAAAAATGAACTGGTCCTATTTTTCTGTCACATTTTTTAATGTAATGAGGAATAACTGCAACTTTATAGAACCGGGTTTCTTTTGAAGTATCATATAAAAGAAAATATGATTCGTCTTGAGGTCAGTCTGTCTGGGATAAATCAAAGTCCAAGAAAATTTGTTTTCACACTGTTTCCTCTTTGTCAGATTTGGTGTTTTAGATAGTTTCTATTGCAAGGTCCCTGAACAAATCTGGTCTAAATTAGAATAAATTCAGAAATGTTTATTTCATTCTGATGTTTACAGAACTGATGTTGGCAACATTCAGCTGTTTATTGATCAATTATTAGAAGTTTTAATTTGATGAAACTTTTTGTTTTTCTGTCAGGGTGTGTGTTTGGTGCTGAGCATCGGGACCAAGGCGGCTCTGTTGAAAACGCTGACCATGAAAAGCGGGACGCTCCTGTTTCCTCTGGGACAGCTCACCATGCTGGACCGCAAGGAGATCGTTCAGAAGGAACTGGACGTCTTTGGGAAGAAGCTCAGCGACTCGGCGTTCAACAACCAGGTTCTTCTGTCTTCTCTTGTCTTATTATTATTTTTTTCCCTCTGGACTCTTTAAATATTTCCTAAACTTTGTTTTAATCTAAAAACTCTGCTCTGTGTGCAGCTCCAGACTTTAATAACAAAGAAAGGAGCGGCGAGTCCTCTCTATCTGCACCTGGCTTGTGAAGAGCTGAGGAACTTCGCCTCCTTTGACAAGGTGCATGGTTACTTCTTTAGTCACTTCCACACTGGTTTCACTGGTTGTACTTTGTATGGTTGCTGCAAATCGAATATTGTACATAATCTTGAAATGTGATCACCTTGTGCAGATGATGGCAGACATTAAAGTGTTTTCTGCTTTTGTGTCTCAGCTGAAGGAGAACCTGCTGAGTTTGCCTCAGTCTCTGAGCCAACTGGTCCAGTTCAGCCTGGAGAGACTCTGCTCCCAGTACAGAGGGATGCTGGGAATCCGCTTGGCCCTTGCCGTCCTCACCATCAGCCCCACAGGTAAGTAAAGCTGCTTTGTAATGACAACATTTTTGGTTATTTACCTATTTAGTTGTAACTTTAAACACTAGAAAAGTTTAGTAGTTTAATAGTTTGTTTATTTCCAGGCTTGAAGGAGAGAGATTTGTACTCTGTTCTGAACACGTCTAACGATCTGTCTTCACGAGACGGGCAGTTCACCTGGGAGGAAGTGCTGCAGCTGTCCAGAAAACCTAAAGGACGTGTCCCCATGGCAGTTTTTGCACATATTGTGCAGAGTTTACAAAGGCATGTGTCACATATTAAATAGTGAATGTTGACTGGATTAACACATTTTAATACACGCACATGAAAGTCAGTTGAAAAACAATGTTTAAGTTTTATTTATGTCCAGCCTAAAGACATCACTGTTGTATTTAAAGATTCATAATCCAATTTTATTTTTTCCTTTGTCTCGTCAAATATGTAGTAAATTTAAATTTAAAGTTGTAATACAACTACTAAAAGTTACAGGATTGTAACTAAAAGTTAAAAGTAGAAAATGCAAAGTAGAAGTTGAAAACGGCAAATCGTAGGCAAAAAATATGGAAACATTAGCCAAAAGTAGTAAAATGCTACTTACAATGCCTAGCAAAAGTATTCACCATACTTGGCCTTTTTTGTGTTTTGCTACCTCAACCTGGAATTATAACGTATTATTTAAGGGTTTGCATGATTTTATTTACAGAACCTGCCTACAACTTTGAACATTTGATTTTCATTTTATAGTGAAACACAATGAATGGGACAAAATATTAGAATATTTCTGTGTGAATAACTATTCACCCCCTTAAAGTCAGGAATTTGTAGAGCCACCTTTGGCAGCAACTACAGCTGCAAGTTGCTTTGGATAAGTCCCTACGATCTTTCCACATCTGGCCACTGGGGCTTTTGGACCATTCTTCAAGGCACAACTGCTCCAGCTCCTTCAAGTTGAATGGTTTCCGCTGGTGATGAGCACTCTTCGAGCCTGACCACACATTCCCAATTGGATTAGGGTCTGGGCTTTGACTAGGTCATTCCAACACATTTACATGTTTCTCCTTAAAGCGCTCGAGTGTTGCTTCAGCAGGAAGCTTTGGGTCATTGTCCTGTTGGAAGGTGAACCTCCGTCCCAGTCTCAAATCACTGTCAGACTGGAACAGGCTTTAACTAAAGGCTATCTCTGTATTTAGCACCATCCATTTTCCCTCGACTCAGACCAGTTTCCCCAGCCCTGCTACTGAAAAACATCCCCACAGCATGATACTGCCACCACCATGTTTCACTGTGGGGATGGAGTTCTTGGAATGGGGAGATGTGTCTCATAAATAGTCAGTTTGTTTTTTAAATGACATTTTTTGACATGTTTGGTCTTTTTCCTGCAGCCTGATTGGTCCGTCTCACTGCCACGACACTGACGACCTGCTGACCCTGAACAACCCGGAGGTGAAGCGAGCCTTTGAGGACTTTTTCCTCCCAACAGAGAGCGACAGAACCCGTGCACACCTCGTTCTGGCAGGTAGAGTACAAACGTCATGTTTCCTTCATCCTCCATGATGATGATTTACTGTAACAAGACGTGTTTGTTTAATTCAACAGGTCGTCTGTGGGCGATGGCTGACCCTCAGGGGAAAGACACGTTCCTTCACTGCGAGGCCAACTCACTCATGCATCTGCCTTCCAGCCTGGTTAGAAATCCTCAAATCGTCATCAAATATTTCTGGAGGTCGGCTCGTTTTCTTTGGTCTTTCTTCTGACGTCCCTCGTTTGTGTTTAAGCTTGGAAGCGGGCAGCTGAAGGCACTTCAGTCTCTGCTGTCCAACTTTTATTTCCTGCACGCCAACGTGAGCCACGGCCTCCTGCACCATCTCCTGGAGACGTACAGCGTTTATGGTGAGCCCCAGTCTGCACTCCGTCTAAATTTTATTTGTTTATTCTAGGTATAAAAGAGATGTAGTTTCTGTTAAATTCTGTTTTTCTTGTAGAAAAGGAGCAAACGTCTTCCTCTTCTTGTAAGTTTAATTTAGGAAAAGATGCTCAAATTCCTGTTGAACGTGTTTCTGGCTTCACTGCAGCTTTTTCTTCTTCTCCCAGTCGAGCCCCAGCGTCGTTTGGAAGACTGTCATGGTTTCCTGCAGCGCCACGCCTCCTTGCTCTCGACTTGGCCGGCTCTTTTCGTCCAGCAGGCGCTCGACGAGCCGGCGGAGACCTCGGCTCACGCCTGGGCTGAAGACCTGATGAGAAGAGGAGGCATTCGGGTCGTTGAGTGTCTGAACAAAGACAAAAAAAACAGTCACGAAAACAGGTAAAAATAATAACAATAATAATAATTAGTATAGTAGAGTGATGCTTGAATTAACTTAGTCCAAAAAGCAGCGCTACTTTGAGGTAAATTGGCAGAAAATACAATTTCATGATTGGTGTTTGGCCTTAATCCAAGATGGCTGCCACATCTGATTAACTTTAACAAACACAAAAGGGGTTTTAACTTGGGTATGTGGTAGCAGCTGAGAGTCATCCTCAACACATCCTCTGAGCGTTAATAGAACTCACGAGACTTTGCAATACAACACATGAGATTGTGCAAATCACAATATAATTAATTTAAAGAGTAAACCTCCATAATTGTGTTGAAATGCATTTCTTTAAGGAAGCCGGGCTTTTGTTTAAATTAGCGCTTTAATTAAAGTTGTCTGTGTTTGGCCACAGCCAGCTGGTGTCATCCTTCCCCTCTGAACCGACCTGCGTGGTCATGAGTTTGGACAAGCGGCTGATGGTTGTCGGAACCGGACAGGGAACGCTGCACGTTCTTCACACACAGACCGGGCAGGTAGGAACACGTACCTGCAGGAACACCACCTCCCTATCTGCCCTTCGTCGTCATCAGACCAGCTGGTTTCAGTGAATTTTCTTACATAGTCTTTTTGTTTGCTTTGGATTTATTTATTCTCTGCTGCAGGTACAGAAAAAAAAAATCAGATTCTTGCTGTAAATCTTGTTTTTTTTGTTTCTGTGAGGTTTGACCAATCGTGCGTTCTCTTCAGGAAGTGAAGACGTTGATGAGCAGCTGTGACGGCATCTCCAGCTGCGTCTTTCTGAACGACGGACGGCTCGCCTCCACCTCCTTCATTGGGCAGATAGAGGTCTGGGATGTTGAGAACGGCTGCAGGTGCGTTAAATGTGCCTCGTCCTGCTGGATTCTGTTGACGGAGCGTAACGTTCGAACCGTCCACGTGCTCTTCCTGCAGGGCTGCGCTCATCGACGGCCACTCTAACGCCATAACCGCGAGCGACGCCAGCCCAGACAGGAAACACCTCGCAACCGTGTCCCTTGACTTCAAGCTGAAAGTTAGCCTCAAACATATTTCTAATATCTTTTTTTTTTTTTTTAATGTTTCAAATTATTTGGAAGGCACAAAGATCAACAACTTGTAGATTCAGCCAAGAAGCAGTTTTGGTGAATTTGGATTAATTGTGCTAATAAAATAAAATTAACCGATGACTCTAAACCAGGTCCAACACTCTGTATTTTCCTGTTTCTCAGGTGTGGTCTTCTGCTAAAGGTCATGAAGTGGCCTCTGTGCCCTGCACCAGCCCTTTGAACTGTGTGACCTTTGACCCCGAGGGTCACCTGCTGGCTGCCGGCTGCTGGAACGGACAAATTGTGGTGTGGAACTGGCTCCAGAATAAAGCATTAACTGTAAGTTAATTATAAAAGCTTAAATGAGTTTCCTCTGGTTTGTTGTTCTTTAATTAAAAAAAAAGGACCAATCATTTAATTAACAATTTATGGTAAAACTTTGCTTATAGAGATTATATAGATCTCTATTAAAAAAAAAAGACTTAACCATCATAGTAATCCAATATTTTCCCCTAAAATCTCTAACAGATATGTAAGTTTGCAAACGTTTTGTATCATTTAGAGTAAAAATAATATGAAGTTAGCAATAGTTTAAATGTCTGAGCAGAATAAAATTGTCACTGTTGGGCAGAAATATTTTTTTTTTCTCCTGTAAATTGAATTTATTGGTCACATCTGTCTGGTTTTATTGATGGCTAATTGATACAAAATATTCAAGAAGAAAGGCGGTATTTTAATTTCCAGAAACGTGTTTTTGGAGACGGGAGGGTTTGTGACGGATTTTAAGTTTTGTATGAAATTAAAAAATAAAAATATATAAATGTATCCAACTTTTACTGAACACATGTGTCCCTTCAGTCCCTGTGCGGTCACCAGCGATCGGTGCGCAGCCTCTCCTTCTCCCCCTCCTCCATGCTCTGCTCCGGCTCGGTGTCCGGTGAGGTGAGGGTGTGGTCGGTGCTCACCTCCACCTGCGTGGGATGTTTCCAGGCTCACAACGGAGCCACCGAGGCCCTCGCCTTCCTGGATGAAGGCGCCATGCTTCTGAGCGCCGGCTCCGACCACACGGTGATCTCATCCTTAAATCACACTCGGTTTTTGCCTTTTGACGCACACTTTGTAAACCGGTGGGGTTTTTATCTCTGATCTTTGATACTTTGTTCTCTGTTCTCGCATGGAAATAACATTAAACAATTACAAACTAAAATGTTAGCTCGGGTTAGGTGCAACAGATGATTTAAATGAGCAGTTTCATAGATTGTAACATAAAATGTCTTTTTTTTTTTTTTTTTTTGTAAAACAGCTCCAGCTCTGGTCAGGAGGACTCGGTCGTTTAGTAACCACTTTAAAAAGTGACGAAGTAAGCTCCTATTTATTTAATCTTTTGTCTTTCAGTGTTTTCGTCTCATAACGGACACTTTTAAGTTTTGACGTTTGCTTATAATAAAAGGTCAAGTTTTGCTAAATGTAAAATGTTTTGAACGTAAATGTGACTTTTGATCAAAAACGATAAACTGTAATTTTCAACTTGTTAATCAATAACCCTCAAAAATGTCCATCAAGATGATGGCGTGAAGCTTTGAAAACGTTTTATTTTGATGTTTTAAGTGCGATTCAGATCCTCCTCGGAAGAAGCTGAAGACTGAAACGTCCGACGCTCCCGCCCTCTGCGTGGCGGTAAATGGAGAGTACGCCGCTGTGGGTTACCATGGAGACGGCATCAAGCTGTTCAGTCTGGAGTCGGGTGAGTTAAACGTCACATAAAAAATATTATAGACTTTAAAATATTAGAACTGTCTTTTTTTAAAGAAGGGATTGATTGTAGAAGCATGTTGTGATGCTCGTTGTCTTTGAAAAAGGGGTTTTCAGTGGTTTATTTGTTCATATTATTTGAGGTAAAAATGATCTTAAATAATGATTAAATGCTTCCTGTCTTCAGGTGAGAAGATCTGGGTCACCTCGGACCTCAAAGTGTCCATCCACTGCCTGCTGTGGGTCTCTGCGGACTCTGAGCAGAACGAGCCGGAGCTGCTGGTTTCTGGAGGGAGCGACAAACGTTTGAGGCTGTGGAAGAAGAAGGAGGGAGAGGAGGGAGTGATGGGGGGCCTGATGAGTCTGGGAGAGTTTGGGGTGCAGACGGACACCATCCTGGCTCTGGTGCAGAACTCCACCTTTCTGGCTGCAGCTTCAGGTCAGTTTTCTCTGTTTAAATTACCTAGATCATCGTGTACCCGAAGTAATAAAGTTGGTGAGTTGTTCGCATGCTGTTTAAGACGATAAAACATTTTTAGGATTCAAGTCACCCAGCATCTCCTAGAGCTAGGTTTAGATTAGGTTTAGTCTTCTTGTCTTGTGCAAAATCCACACAAGGTCAATGCAATGAAACGCTCAGGACGAGAAGAATGGTCTCGACTCGCCAATAAAACGACAAGAAAAACCAAAGTATGCAACAAAAATACAAAAACAAAGTGCCCAAAGGTGAATGAGAAATACATCTACAGCAGCATGGTCCTATTAGCAGAGTGGTTCTGTTGGCAGTGAGGTTCTTTTAGCAACATGGTCCCATTAACTGGTTTATATGCCTGGACTTGGCATGGTCTCGTTTGCTCCCTGGCTTACACGGCACCCAACCTCGCTGGTTCTCTTCACAGGCAGTGGACCCACATGGAGGTAGCATTCAGTCTTCTCAGGCTTGGCCTGACCAAGTCCCAGGATTTGAGGCTCGACCCCCAGGCAGGGCTCCACATTTGGACCCCGGTTTCCCTTTTCTGGGCGGGCCTTCCTTATTTAATTAAGGTTTATCCATCAAAGTAAAAGAGTCTTTGCCTCAGGTGGAGGGGTTCTAGTATCTGGAAGTCTTGTTCACGAGTGATGGTAGGATAGAGCTGGTGATGGCTCGATGGTTTGGGGCCTCACCCTCAGTAATGAGGGTGTTGCTTTGGTCTGTAGTGGTGAAGGAAGAGTTGAGTCGAAAGGCAAATCTCTTGCTTTACTGATCCATCTATGTTCCAATTCTCACCTGTGGTCATGAGGTTTTGATCATGATTGAAAGAACGAGATCACAGATACGAGCAGCAGAAATGATCGTCCTTCACGGGCTCAGCTTTAGAGAGAGGGTGAGGAGCTCCGTCATCCAGGAGGAGCTCAGAGTAGAGCCACTGCTCCTTCGCGTTGAAAGGAGACAGTTGAGGTGCTTCATCTGATTCTGACGCTTCCTGGATGCCTCCATTTGGAGGTTTTCAGGCGTGACCCAATAGGAGGAGACCCAGAACTTCTACCAAAAGTATTTTAACACAAAAAGAAGAATAACAAAATAAATTTGACTCATATTTATATATTTTTATGCTAAACTTTAAAAAACACATTCTTACTTCAAAAACAAAACTGAAAACCTGAATTATTTGAAGGGAAAGTTGTGTTTTCTTCCAGTTTCTTTGTCAACCTTGTAGTAATTAACTCACATTTGTTACTGTTTCCAAACAGATGATTTCTCCATCGTGCTGTGGTCGCTGAAGGATCTGACTCTTAACTTGTCGACTGCTGCACACGAGGTGCTGAGGGGCCATGGAGGAGGGGTCACCTGTTTGGCTTTTAGTCCTGATGGAGCACAGCTGTTGTCGGGTGCAAAGGACCAGGTACCTGCGCTTAAATAAACCTATTTCTGTGTTTTCTAATCAAGTTGGGTTTTTACTGAAATGTGTCTTATTGTGAAACCACAGTTTGAATCTTTGAGCCGTTAAAATCCATTAAATTAAAACGTAGCATTTTAGGCACTTCTTTCTGCCTCACAACACTGAGTAAATGAGTGTTTACCTAAACCTTTAGTTACATCCAGCTTATGTGCAGCTGGACTGAGATGAATCATGTTTTTGCTTCAGGCCCTGATGGTTTGGGATGTCGGCTCGTCTCCTGCTGCTCTTTCTAAATCGCTCCTCCACGCTCACAGAGACTGGATCACCGGCTGCGTGTGGACCTCTGACTGCGTTGTGAGTTCTCGTTAAGTTCAAGAACATTACCGTCCAAATTTACATCAAATACACTTAAACAGATTTTATTATAATGCAAAGTCCTTCAACATGGAGGTGAACCAACGCTGAGTTGAAAATATAAAATGGTCAAAGATATAAAATAATTTCAGTTTCAGTAACAGTATATTCTGAAGAAAATGCAGTATGAACACTAAATAACTACTAAAATTTGCTGAAACTGAACCTACATTGCTGTATGTTATTGTTCATGGTATTGTTTTCTGTATTGTATTGTTTTTTAAAGAAATGAACAAATAAACTAAACTAAACATTGCTAAAGCTAGAAACAGAACCCTCACTAATAAAGGCTAGCCATCAGTTAAATGTGACAAAAGGCTAATAACTAAGAGCTAAATGTAGCAAGAAAATAGCTATATTAAAAAAAAAAGGTAACTAAATGTGACAAAAGGCTAGCTAAGAGCGAAATGTAGCAAGAAAATAGTTACATTCTAAAAAAGGTAACTAAATGTGACAAAAGGCTAGCTAAGAGCGAAATGTAGCAAGAAAATAGTTACATTCAAAAAAAGGTAACTAAATGTGACAAAAGGCTAGCTACAAACTTCTTGTGGCAAATGACTAGCTAACAGCTAAATGTGTAAAAAGGCTAGCTAATACTTAAATAAAAGGCTAGGAAATGGCTACGTAAAGCACAAGGCTAACGAGCAGTTAAATGGGAATCTAGCTAACTGCTAAATGTTGCAAAAGTGCATCTCAGTGGTAGCTAAAAGACCAAACTAAAGCAAGAAGGCTAAGGCAGATTAAATATATATATATATTTTAGTAAAATTTGAAGTAAATGTATTTCTACAGAGAAAATGTTACTAAATAAAGTGAAATAGAAAACTATTAGACGTTAGAAAAAATAGTCGTAAAGTCTCTTGGATGAGCTAAAAGTTTTGATTTAGGAATGGCTGAAATGTCACAATGAATAAAGAATCAATTGGATGAAAAATAATATTAAAAAATAAATAAAAACAGGAAAACAATACTGCAAATAGTAACTCAGCTATAACACAATTAGATGTACAGTATTTGCAACTTGTCTTGATTAAAAAAAAAAAAGAAAAGTCTAATCTCACTAAACTCCAGTTTTAAAAGACTTCTTGTTTAATCGGCTCCATAAAGAGTTGTCTCTCAGCTCTGCCTCCTGTTTTCTTTTAGATAAGCTCTTCTAATGATGGGAATCTTTGTCTGTGGAACCTAGAGGCAGGTTTGTGTCTCGGCCAAATCCACTGGAGGGATCCTCTGACCTCCGTCTGCTGTCTGGTGAGTAAAACCTAAACCTGTTGGGACAAAAAGCACGTCTGCAGCTACTTCATGCGTCACTGGAGCCAGAGGCTTCCTTGGATTGTTAACAGCAAAGAGTTTTCTGGCTTCATCTTGTGGAGGGTTTGATAAACGCTGATTTGACCGTCTTTCTATGTGCAGGATCAATACGTGATTGCCGGTAGCTCGGAAGGCGCTCTGCATGTTTGGGATTGGAAAACGAGCGCAGAAATCTGCCACATAGCTGCTCACAAGCAGCGAATACATCACTGCTGTGTCCTCCCAAACACTGGTACGACCCCGGGTTTCCTTTCTGATATTTTCTCATATTAAGATATATTTTAAAAATCAGCTGACTGTCTTTTTGAATAAATGTTTTCTTTTTTATTTTAAATGTTTTCTTTTTTAATTTTAGACAAGACAAATGAAACAAAACCAGGGGAACTGACTGTTTTGACAGCGTCTGACGATGGAACTGTGCAGCTCTGGAAACCTTTGCAGGTCGCAGTCCAGATTAAATCCACCTGTTTTATTAAACTATCCTGTTAATCTCCACGCCAGACAGGAGATGCAGATTAATCCGCAGTTTCATCTAATTTTAGATTGTCACAGTTTTGTCTTCTCTCTCGCAGAAATCTTTTTGTGTTCTTCGTTCAGGTGGAGCACTTCAGCACCTTCCAGGGACACAGCGGTCCAGTTCACGGAGTCGCTGTTAAAACAGGCGTCCCTGAATTCCTCACTGTCTCCGAAGACTGCTCGATGAGGTGCTGGACCTGGACGACAGGTGAAATCGTTTGAGCGATGCCTCATTTCTGCGCAGCATCTTGCAGTTTGTGTTTTGAAGCTTTTGGATTCACATAAAGTTGAGAAGATCTGTTTTGTTTGTCTTTCGCTTCACAGAGAATGCTAAGAATATAAAAAGCACTATTTCAGCTCTGTGTCTCTCTGAGACGGAGGATTTGCTGCTGGCCGGTTACGAGTCTGGTTTGCTGGAGTTGTGGCAACACAATGCAATCGTTGGGCGCAAGCAGGTAAACGTGACACATAAAAAGACGATTAAAAGGCCGTCAGAAGAACCAGTTAAAGGCCTAGTGCTTCTTAAAGGACTGCATATCACCCACAACCCTTCATGTCAAGTTCAATCCCAAGTGGAAATTTGTTTCACAGTCAGAAGACGCACAAGACATCCACACATCGAGAAATTAAAATAACAGAACAGAAACCATCACTGTTGATTGAGAAGTCTGATCAGTACAGCTCTGTTCATCCTACATCTGGGCTGCAGATACCTGCGTCCACATGGAAGCAACCTGAACCCACCGTGGAGTGGGTGATCAGGATCTGCCAGAATCAGCCTGGCCTTGTTCACTGACCTCACCCTGTGTAGGTCAATGAGGTTCTGTAGGTCAGTGAGAGTCTGTAGGTCAATGAGAGTCTGTAGGTCAATGAGGTTCTGTAGGTCAATGAGAGTCTGTATGTCAATGAGGTTCTGTAGGTCAATGAGGTTCTGTAGGTCAATGAGGTTCTGTAGGTCGGTGAGGTTCTGTATGTCAATGAGGTTATGTAGGTCAATGAGGTTCTGTAGGTCAGTGAGGTTCTGTAGGTCAGTGAGGTTCTGTAGGTAATTGAGGTTCTGTAGGTCAGTGAGGTTCTGTAGGTCAGTGAGGTTCTGTAGGTCAGTGAGGTTCTGTAGGTCAATGAGGTTCTGTAGGTCAGTGCTGCACATCCTGACAATCCCTGAGAGTTTGTTCTTGTTCTTACACGTTAAAGGTCCAAGCGAACAGATGAAGGCGAAAGTTAAAAGAGACTCAATAAAACATGACCATAAAAGTAGAATCAAAATTAAAACCACAGAGCTTCTGATAAAAATACATTCTCTGTTGGGTCCTCGTACAAAGTGAGTTCACATGGGGGTCAAAGGTCAGTTTATCATCAATAATAGTTCCCAGGTATTTATGTTGTTGCACCACCTCAACAGCTTCACTGTTAATGACCACAGGAGCTGCAACTGAAGAGTTTTTTCTAAAACCAATGATCATCTCCTTTGTCTTAGAAACATTTAGCTTTAAAAAAGAAGACTCAACCATTCAGTGAAGTCCCCGACCACAGGCCCGGGCTCTGGGTCATCACTGCTGCCAAGAGACAGGATGCCAAGAGACTTTAAGATGTGATGCTGTGGGAGCTGGCTGTAACAATTGTTTGTATTGAAAATAAATAAAAGTGGCAAAAGAACGTAGTCCTGAGGGGAACCTGTAGAGGACAGAAGGACATCAGAGAGAACTCTATTGACCCTCACCCGCAGAGACCAAACAGTTAAAACGTCCACAAGCCAAAAAGAGAGAGCAGAGATCATGACATGCTGTGCTCTTTTAGAGCACTCAGAGCTTAGAAACATCGTTCAGAATATTGCAAGAGTGTGGAAGTGTTTTAAACACCTTCATATACAGGTAGTCCTCGGTTTACGACCGGCTCGGTTCCCGGATTTTCGCGTTTACGACCGCCACCCCAGTGACATCATCACACCTCACGT
>JARVGV010001740.1:30077037-30092625 GCA_031762435.1 Hypsolebias longignatus | reverse complement strand
TTTGGACATGTCCAGAGGAGGGACAGTGGGTATATTGGTAGAAGGATGTTAGAAATGCAGCTGCAGGAAAAAGACAACGAGGAGATACATGGATGTATTTAGAGCAACAGCTGAAAGAAGATTCAGTGAATCTGTTGAACAGAAGATGTTTGTTCTTTGCTTCCACTTTAGTTTGTTACCTGTTCGTCTTTTTCTGCTGATTGATCTTTGTCGTGTCGTTTTGGGCAGGTAGTAAATCTGAAACGTTTCCTTCCTGCGTGACTCGCCAACATGTAAAAATAGTTTTGGTAGCTAAAAGCTCAAAACCTTTGGACCAACCTTTATTTAAACTGTATATATTATTAAAAAAATAATAATAAAATACAAAGATAACAATCAATCAACCTATTAACCATGATTTATCAATACTGTATCCTGATGCATGCTCAATAATCCAGGTAGAAAAATCCAAAAAAGTTAAGTCTGGTCCTCTGGACTGTCCAGAGGACCAGACTTAACTTTTTTAGACATGATTTATCAACTTATTTTGACTTTTTTTTTTTTTTTATTATTATTTTTATTTTATTGAGCTGTTAGTTAAATGTTAAAGTTGGTCTGATTGATTGTGTTCAATAACTTCAGGCCAGAGTTGTTCAGAAGAAGCCACAAGACGGAGCAGCAGGCAACTCAGCAGAGGTAGAGAAAACTACGGTACACCGATTTGTTCTCTGCAAAATAAAAGTTTCTTCTGTCATTTTCCTTCTCACTCGCAGCTGTACGTTAAAGTCAGATTTCAACATTTTCACACGCGATCTGTTCCAGTATTACTGTGGAATAAAGTGACATTTCATACATTTACTCGTGTTTGTGGATGACAAAAGCCCAGTTTAGTCACTTGACTCCCGCCTCCACTCTGAAAACAACCCGGCTCTTGCAGACACTCCATTTGTCTCCAGGGCCGCTCAGCTCCCAGCGGAGACTTGTTGTCAACGTGTGTTTTAACCCATGTTGACATGAAATCCATCCCCACCCCCACACAGTCATACCTGTCTGTGCATGTCCTCAACATGAACGATGAGATTAGGCTTCAACACAGACAAACTTGTTTTTAAGGCTCTTTTTTCGTTTTATTATTTGCTTCCCCAAAAGCTTTTGGTTCTTTTTACTTCCGAAAATCAGCACAAAGTAGTCCATACAGTTAAAATATATCTCCCTCATACTTCCTCTTCTTTTTCTGAGTTTAAACTGCGTTCAAAGGAAAAAGGGGAAAACACTTTTAATATTTAATTTAAATTCCTGCACATCATTCCCAGTCTCGCACACACCATTTTCTAGTTTGTAGACGTGTGCATGACAGATAGATTTCCCAGTGCCATTAAAAGTTCAGCTCAACTATGATTTTGTTTTTCCTCAGAATGAAGGGTCCAGCAGGTCTTTATTTGACCGACTGGAAGACTTCCGGATCGACCCCTCACAGCCTGAAGCCAGTCAGGTTGGTCTCTGAAACCAAATATGTTCTCGCGTTTAAATTTTAAACATGTTGCCTCGTTTTATTTGAACAGCAAACGTAAACGTGACAGCCTGTCTTAATGTGTGCTTGTGCTTCAGGATGTGGAAGATCTCATGGAGTGGTGGAAAAGGGTTGAATGTAAGCAATGTTTACGTTTTTTTGTCCTTTATATTTTGAAGAATGACCCCACTAGTGTTCACTTTTAGAAAACTCCATTTCCAACTTTTAACAAAACAATGTTATATGTACTAAATTATCCATGTTCAAAATAATTTGTGAAAATCATTGTAGAATAAACTAACAATTAAGCACAGAGGTCATTATTATAAATATGAGGCTGGTGGTATTTCCATGTGATGCTACACAGTCATGAGTATGAAGTCTGTACAGCATGGGACTGAGTACACATCCTTGCAGCATCCCTTGTAGCGTTCTTGTAACATATATAAAACATACATATCCATCCATCATTACATTTTCTTTTCACAGCATGGGAGGACACGCCTCAAGCAATGGGCATGACAGAAAAAGAAGAGGCCAAGTAAGTTAAAGTGTTTTTAAATCGTGTTTCTTCGTGTATTTTTTTGCTAGAAATGCTTAAAACATTCTGGCCTCCAGAGACTATTCTAATGACAAATGACAAAATTTCTTTGGTCATTCTCTCTGCTCTTCTTTTTTCAGAGCGTTTGCTGTAACGGCGGAGAAAGTTCAGAAGGGCATCCGTGTTTTCAATAAGCTGTTCTCAGAGCGGGCTGAGATCCTCTGGCAGCACGTTATCGACCTCAACGCCATCGCCGAAAGCCTGGACAAGTTCAACAAAAACATGAAGATCGCTCAAATCACCGGTGGCTCTACCAGTGCCATTGGGGGCGTTGCCACCATTGCAGGCCTTGCCTTGGCTCCAGTCACCATGGGAACCTCTCTGATTGTCACAGCGGTAGGTTTGGGCGTTGCGACAGCAGGGGGTCTGACATCAGCAGGCGCCGGCATCTCCAACCAGGTCAACAACTCTATGGACCGCAAGAAGGTGGAGAAGATTGTGGAGGACTACCAAGAGAAGATCACCGACCTCAACAAGTGCCTGAAGTTCATCAAGCAGGGGATTGAGAACCTGCGCAGGTTTGATCTGATCAAGATGAAAAAACACGCCTACAACCAGGACTTCCCGGCGCTCACAAGTCAGTTCTATGAGGATGGTGCCATGGCGGGTAAGGCGATCCTCATCAACGCCAACGAGATCATGCGAGTGGTTCAGCTTGCCAATGTGGCAGGCAGCACAGCGGCCAGAGCGGTCCAGATCGCCAGCATGGCCACTGGCATACTCACTGGCCTCTTTGTAGGCATGGACATCTACTTTGTGGCTAAAGACTCGAAAGAACTCAAGAAAGGCGCAAAATCTGAGTTTGCCGCAAAAATCCGGGAGGTGGCCACACAGCTACACGAGGGTTTGGTGGAGTTGAACACAATCCGACAAGAGCTACAGCCCACCGAGCCAGAAAAGAACACGAATGACAAAACCAAACATTTGGTCAGTGTAAAGAAAGACACAATGGACAAATATGGCAGCTCAGACAAAGATGAAATCCACTGCAGTAAAAAAAACATCAAAAAGGACATTGAGAGCAAAGAATAAGTTTGCCGCAAACCCATCGCCGAATAAACTCAACTTCTATCTAGAGTTTTGTTGTCCAGACGTAAAATCAAACTGACTCCTTAAAATCTGGGCTGTATGAACGGACTCTTTGTTGAACAAAATCTATGTCTGTGATTGTCGAGTGAAACTGACGAGTGGTTTTCAGTTATGATGTTCGGAAGTTGAGTGAAATATTTGGTCGGGAGCAGTTTTAATTAACAAACATGCAGTGAATACCATAATTTTCTGACTATTGAGCGCACCCGAATGCAAGTGGCACACACTGAATTAAAAAAATAATATAGACCCCGCTTGTCTATAAGCCATGGGTGTCCACGTTGTAACATGAGATCTTTACAGTATATATGGTAGTCTATCAGGAAGTCATTGATTGCCATCTTGATCTTCCTCCTGTACAAACGTGTGCTGTCCTACTCGGCTGTCAGAATCCACTGGCATATTTGAGCAAATGTTGCTCTGGTGAAGTCCCCCCTCACATCCTCCATGCATGCTGGGGAATCCCCACTCCCCATTTTCTCCTCCCCGGCCCATTTCATTGGCCTCCACTCCTCATTTCATTGATCAACTGTGACCTGTTCTGTAATTTCATTGGTCAGATTTTTTTTAACCTTTATTTATACAGGTAGTCTTGTTGAGTCAAGGACCCACCCCAGAGAGACATGTATTGGGCGGCTATGTGAGCACCTGGGTGTGATGACGCTAAATGTTTTGGTGGCGTGAAGCTAATTAGCCCGTCAAAAATAAATCCATAAATTTGCCGTAGCATTGTATATAGGCCGCGGGGTTCAAAGTGTGTGGAAAAAAGTTGGGGCTTGTAGTTCAGAAGTTACGATACTTTTCATAATTTAGACTGAAGTGTGTGTCGTATG
Source organism: Hypsolebias longignatus (assembly GCA_031762435.1). Lineage (NCBI taxonomy): Eukaryota > Metazoa > Chordata > Actinopteri > Cyprinodontiformes > Rivulidae > Hypsolebias > Hypsolebias longignatus. Next base: position 30,088,613 of record JARVGV010001740.1, on the reverse strand, counting down.
TCTTCAGAAACGAGTGCCTCAGAGGACAGTCGGGTGCAGGTTTCCTGTTTTTGTCTCTGGGATGAATTTAAACGTCTGCTAGACATTCGGTTAATTTTAACGGGTGGATAGAAGACGAAACGGCAAAAGAAAGATTCACAAGGACTTTTTTTTTTTTTACTGCAATAAATGCAACTTTACCATTAGGTAATTTCTGCAGAATAAAAGCATAAAACTGCACTAAACATTACAAGCAAAAAAAACTGTTTTATGTATTGATCTTAACTGCCAATTTTGTTTCTGGTTTTTATTCTTTTTATGCACTTTTTACTCTTATTTATGCAGATTTGAACTTGGTTTGTCACTTTAATCAATGTTCTTTGCTGTATTTTTGTACTTTTATGATGAATGTCCGGTAATTCACACAGCTATAAAGCACAAGTTTATTAACCGTGTTTTTCTGTGAACTAATCGTCAGTTTGAATTGTTTAATGATTTATCAGATGAATGGGAGTTTTGTCAAAAACGTTTTATTTTTGCATGGTTTAAAACTGGAGACTTGTTGTTTTAGCAGTATGTTTTGTTATAAACCTGCGGACCTTAAATCTTGAACTGCTGAAAATCTTCACATTTAATGAGAAACGTTTGGACAGTTTTCAAGAAATTTTTCCTTCATGCTGTTTGTTCGTCATGTTCTGATGGTGTCAGCTGATCAAATTTATTTCTATTTAACTTTTTTTGTTTGAGGACTTGGATCAGCGAGACATTTTTTTATGTGCAATATAATGTTCATGTGAAATAACCAAACTTGTCAAAATTAAATACCAAACTATTTGTTTACTGTTGTTTTTTTTTTTTTAAACAAACTCCTCAATAGAGTCAACTGTATTTCTACTGAGCTGCCTTTAATCATGTCAGTAAATCTAGTTTTTATATTTTATTTATTTATTTTTATTTCCAAAGTTTTTAAATTACATCTTGAGCTATTTGGTGCAGCAGTTGTGGCATTAATCACTTCCACCGCAGCTGGTTTAACCCTCCTGCTGCCCTTGGATCAAAAGGACCAAGACTGAGTCCTTGTAGGTAATTTGACCCAAGAGAAGGGTTAAAAATAAATAAAATATTTGAGCCAAAAAAATGGTAATAACTACAGAAACTGTAATCGTTTAAAAATGAAGTCATTTAAATGGTTTTGGGGGAGTGTTTTATTTATTAAAACTTCTTAATTGAAGGGAATGTTTCAAAAGATTTAACAGAAAAAGTTATTAAAAGTTAGAACGAGCGTAATTAGTTTAATATATTTAGTATTTTTAATAAATGCCAGATTTTTCACACAAGCTCATCGGTGTTAGAACTATCATGGCTGCGCCTATTTTCCCCTTTTCTGTTTTCTGATCGGACATTTTTAAAGATTTCGTGTGTTACTGTGGCTCATGTGGAACTTGTGAGTCACACAGGTAGCTCTAGAACAGGCCACGCCCTTCTCACAGGTGAGTTCACACACATAAACCAGGAGAGAGGAGCCAAAAAAAAAACATTAAGATCTCAGGTTTTCATGAGGAGGCCAGGTGATAAACTGGAAACAAACAGGAATGTGGTCATGTGTGGCTCAGGAAGTGTTTTTGGACAAAGATAACCAGAGGAGCAACAAAGACGGTAAATAAAGAAACACTAATGTACAAAACTTCTTTTATATTATGACTACGGTATTTCAATAAACAAAGATGAATATCTACACACTTTCAACAAATACCCTTCCTTGAGCAATATGACTGCACTATATATAATACATATATACAATATAGTGTGTGTGTATACAATGTTTGTACAGGTTATGTATATGTACAGTATGTATAACATGTTAATGTAATGTTATGAATTTAATTTATGAAATCAGACTCATTCATTAATATGTAAAATTATGTGGAACTGATACATACAAATACATAAGGCAATTTTTTTTTTTTTTTTGTAAATTGTAAAATGTAAATTAAAAAAATATATATATTTTCTAATTTCGTACCGACGATACATCTTGGGGGCGTGGCTAAAATCGAACCCGTTATTTCCGAGCTTTTCCGGTGTAATTGAACGCCTCCTGAGGGCAGTAGTAGGGCGAGTGCAGACAACTTTAAAAAAACTGTCGACAGGCGTCGATTTAACATGAATCTCTGCAGCTTCGCCGTTCTGAACGAGCTCCTGTAGGTGAAGTGGCTCACTCCCAACCTCAGGGCGATGAGTATGATCGTGTTGAGATGTTTTTTTATGTTATCAAGAATTTAAGTGAATTTTGCAAGCTTTTAATTGTGTCCTGGTCCTAGCTAGCGAACCACTGAGTCGTCCTGTCGCATGCGCATAAGGACTGCTCATTTAACTCTAATACAGTATCTTATTAAAAAAAATATTTATAGATTACTTTTTCTTGGAAATGTACCCTATTTTCACACCACTGTATATTTTAAGTGTTGTTCATTTAATATATGTTGTTATTATTATAAGTTATATTTCGTTGCAGTCTACAGTGTGACTATAAACACCTGTTATTACAGTTTCTGTTAGACGTTTATAACCTTTAATAAGAAATGAACTCGGTTTTGTGGCTCTATTATCTGTTGACACAACTTTTTTTTTTGTTGCAAATACCAGCATTTTATGCACAAACATAACAATTTTTAGTGTTGTCCCATGCTTAAACCAAAAAAAACTTTCTTTCTCCATAAATATTTGCAAAAATTTTTTTACTAGGTCACTCATAAACAAAGTCTGTTTTGGTATCTCCTTCTGATTTTATATTTTGATATTATTTTGTATACTGTATTATATTCAACAACTGATCGTTGGTGATATAAGATGATGACAGAGCGAAGATGAGTTGCCTAAAAAGGCAATATTAATTCAAGCTTCACTCTTTTTTTGGTAATTCATGCCTTGAAGAAGATGGACCCCAGCATGTGCCAATTTTATTTACGGGGGGGGGGGGGGGGGGGAACAATAGATTGTTCCGAATCACATAAAATACAAGTTTGTTACCTGAGATTTTCTGCAAACCAAGACTTTTACTGAACTTTGAGGAAACTCGTCTTCCTTTCATTATAAATGATTAAACTTTAACTTTAAAGTTAAAAACCTGGTTTAATTTTAAAAGTTGCACAACCATTTGAATATGGAAACATCAACTGTGTCAAAACAAAGCTTTTGTAAGTAAATTTCCACCATTGTCATTATTTTTTTGCAAATAATAACAGTAAAAAAAAACTCATTACTGACAAAAAAAATAGTTGCAGCCAGATTTAGTGAACTTATTTAACATACGCTCCTAAAATTAGACAGATAAACGCTGAATATGACCCGTTTACAAAATAACAAGCAGGGTCAGCCATCAGTAACTGTGCCAGTTACGGTTTGGTTTTTCCTCTTGTGATAAATTAAAATACAGTATGTCTTTAACAGAAGTCATGTCAGGTAAACGTTTCACTGAAAACCTGCAGAGTTTCTGTTGCATCATCGTCTTCATCAGTGTAGGCTCAAAGGGGGCTGAGTACACATCCTTGCAGCATCCCTTGGGGTGTTCTTGTAACGTGTATATAAAACAAATGTTCGTCCATCATTACATTTTTCGTTCACAGCATGGGAGGACACGTCTTAAGCAGGAGACATGACTGCTTGTTTTTTTTTGTTTGTTTGTTTTTGTTTTTTCAAATGGGCCGGTTTGAAAACTAGATTTGTGTTTGTCTGTACTGGAGTGACATCGTCAAGATTTCCAGATGTATAATTAAAAAAGGGGGCTCGCCAAGCTTCACATGCATAACAAATATTACGCGAATGGATTTCCAGCAAATGAAAATGGTCCATTTCAAAGACAGTTATGGCGGCAACACATTGTCTGCACTAAAAGGACTTTTTATGTTAACTCCACCTGATGTGCCCCCCATGTGTTGAATTAACCATAAAGTTTGAGTTGCAATCACAAGTCACTTCCATTTATGCTGTAACTGTAATGCAGGCAAGTGTATTACTTTATCTAAATAATTAGATTAAATTATTTTTATTTTACTGAAATGTGACTACCGGTAAATGTGACTAAATGTGACGGTGGCTGTCGCCTATTTTTAAATATTTTACAACAGATTAAAAACAATCTGTTTAAAATCCTGTAAAAACATGAAATAACATCAGTAATTTATTAGACTTCAGCAACAGTTTTTAAACCCTCCTGCTGCCCTTGGGTCAAGGACTCAATTTAAAACTGAGGTCAAGGGCAGAAGGAGATCATCTTGCCTCCAGCAGACAGATTACCGGTACTCCATGTGCCACTTCAGTTTCACTTCAGTGGGTTTTGCACCTTTCATATTTTTTCAGACAATAAAATTATTTTCATGGAGAAAATATTTGTAAATAAAGTTAAACAAATCTCTGCAGTGCCTTAAAAATGTTTTGTTTAAAATTAGCTTTAGAAAATTAGCTCTTTTGTATTCTTAGGCTACTTTTAGCTACCATTCTGCTACTTTTACAACCATTCTACTTTTAGCTACTGTTTTGCTACTTTGAGCTTTTAGCCATCATTCTACTTTTAGCTACCATTTTGCTACTTTTAGTTACTGTTTTGCTACTTTAAGCTTTTAGTTGTTGTTCTGATACAGTATTTTGAACTTTTAGCTAGCATTTTGCTTCTTTTAACTGGCCTTTTGCTGCTTTTAGCTAGTGTTTAACTCCTTTTAGCATCTAGCTAATCATTTGTTTGAGCTTTTAGCTAGCTTTTTGCTACTTTTAACTGGCCTTATGCTATTAGCTTGTGTTTAGCTCCTTTTAGCTTCTAGCTAATCATTTGTTTGAGCTTTTAGTTAGCTCTTTGCTACTTTTAACTGGTCTTTTGCTGCTTTTAGCCAGTGTTTAGCTCCTTTTAGCTTCTAACTAATCATTTGTTTGAGCTTTATGCTACTTTTAACCGGCCTTTTGCTGCATTTACCTAGTGTTTAGCTACTTTTAGCATCTAGCTAATTATTTGTTTTGAGCTTTAGCTAGTGTTTTGCTGCTTAAACCTCTTAATCAAACTTCAGCATCCCGCAGCACTCAGAGTTCATTCTGTTAATGTTTGTTCCTTTAAAAACTGTATTTTAAAGCTTCGGCTGCTGTTAAATTCTCACAGCTCTCTACTTTTATTATTTATTTATTTATTTTTGTTTGTTTCAGCCTGAACCTCGTCCGAAGCCCTCAGAGGTAAATTAACTCGTCCCTTCATTAACTCGAGTTCCTCGCGTTTGATTGAAACCTTAAACTTTGTTCCCAGATGAGAAGAAACGAGCTTCAGAAAGCTGAGAAGCCGACTCCTGCGGTGCCTCATCGACCCACGCAGGCTGTGAGTCCAACATGTTGATCTATTTAATGTTCATCAGTTGAACATTTCATTTAGTCGGTGGAGTGGAAACAAATGATCCATCAAAGTTATATTTTTAGCAACGCAGAATGTTCATTTTAACTAAATCTTTCTTCTATCTCTAAGTTTGCTGTTGGTTCATAACAAGCTGCCGGTCTGAAACAAAATGAATCTGGAAGTAAACCTGGGTTCGGATATAGAAGTCCTGGAGGATTATGATTCGAATTTTAGTTTTTTTTTTTTTTTTTCATTATTTTCTTAATAAGTTTAAAAGACCAAAACAGGATATGGTTCCTTCTGTTGTGTGCTTTATCTCATGCTCCAAATAACCTATTAAATATACATTTTATAGTTTTTTTTTTCCTTTGATAAAACCTAAAGACTGTGCTCAAAACTTAAAATCAGATCCCACCAACAACAAAATAAAAGAACATGCATCAGATCAAACTAGATTTTTCTTGTTCTCTGCAGGAACTGAGTCATACACAATACAGAGTGAAAATATCAGCTTTAAACAACAAGGTACTTGATGTTTTCTGTCTATTTAAGATCAACTTTCAAATGTCATGAAGAAATGATGAAGGCTGACAGCCCAGTTTGACTGACCCACATCCTGCTGGTTGTTTTTTGTCTTACATCAGTCCGTTGTCAGATTAAAGGATCAAACAGCATCTGAAGTTCCTGCTGATCCTCTCAGACCTGCAGAAAAGGTACGGAGATATCAGTAAATATTTGTTTACTCTTAAAAAAGGGCTCAAATCCTCTACTTCCTGTGTTTTCATGTTTCATTTATCTCTGGTCCTTGTTTTCATTTTGTGGGGTCTAACTGATCAAATGAGATATGTGTTGAACATTCAGCTCAACTGACTGTTAGCTAAATATCTCATAAACAACGTGGACAGATTATATTAAAACTTTTAGGAAGACAAGCATTAAATGTTTCAAGACAAATGATTAAGTTTTGGGAGCCAACCCAATTCAAGATGGCCGCCACAGCCAACTGAGCTTCTTTGAAAACAAAAATGTTTCAAATCTACAGATAGTGAGGTAAAACTGAGTGTTGAAGTAGCTGAGAGTCCATCCATCCATCTTTCATCCTACTGTCTGTTCATCCATCCATCCAACTATCTGTTCATCCATCCATCCAACTATGTACAGTAACTATCTGTTCATCCATCTTTCATCCAACTATCTGTTCATCCATATTTCATCCAACTATCTGTTCATCCATCCATCTAACTATCTGTTCATCCATTCATCCAACTATGTAACTATCTGTTCATCTATCTTTCATCCAACTATCTGTTCATCCATCCATCCAACTATCTGTTCATCCATCCATCCAACTATGTAACTATCTGTTCATCTATCTTTCATCCAACTATCTGTTCATCCATCTTTCATCCAACTATCTGTTCATCCATCCATCCAACTATGTAACTATCTGTTCATCCATCTTTCATCCAACTATCTGTTCATCCATCTTTCATCCAACTATCTGTTCATCCATCCATCCAACTATGTTCATCCATCATCCATCCATCCAACTATCTGTTCATCCATCCATCCAACTATCTGTTCATCTATCCATCATCCATCCAACTATCTGTTCATCCATCCATCCATCCAACTATCTGTTCATCCATCCAACTATGTTCATCCATCCATCCATCCAACTATGTTCATCAATCCATCCTCCATCCATCCAACTATCTGTTCATCCATCCATCTAACTATCTGTTCATCCATCCAACTATCTGTTCATCCATCCATCCATCCATCCAACTATCTGTTCATCCATCTATCCATCCAACTATCATCCATCTGTTCATCCATCCATTCAACTATCTGTTCATCCATCCAACTATCTTTTCATCCATCCATCCAACTATGTTCATCTATCCTACAAATTGATCATCCATCCATCCATTCAACTATCTGTTCATCCATCCTTCCATCTGTTCATCCATTCATTGTTTTTACCTACTTTTCTTAATTAAGGATTTTGTTCTCTGTTCTTTTTGCTTGATAATACAGTAATTATCTTCTAAAATATAAAACTGACCACAGAGAAGTTACAGAAGGATTCTGTTTTATAATTATGCACAGGCTGATCTTTTTGTGTTGATTAAGTCAACCTTAGAAAAGAAAGTGTGTGAGCACAGAATCGATCTTTCTTTGCAGGGTGTGTCTTCTGACTCTGAGGTTGCCGTCAGCCATGAGGATTTATCTGCAAACAAACAGGTCAGAGAGTTCAAATTAAATATTTTAAACAGACTCCCAGGCGTTTTCTAAACTTTTTATTTTTACATTTTATCAGGAGAAAGGTGGTTTGTTCAATGGATTCCTCGGAAAGACCTCGGAAATATTTTTAAACTTTTCCACAATTTTGAAGCATTTCAAGCTTCGATGTGACTTTTCGTTTCAGGACAGGGAGCTGTCAGCCGGCAGTGAAGACCTGTCTGAGGAGAACGAGGTCTGTTTGACGTAAATAAAACTAATCTCGAACAAACCTTCAGCCACAGCGTTTACCAACTCCATGTCTTACTTACAGGAGAAAAATATTTTCAGCTGCACGTTCAGACAAGCACAGAAACCAGCAGAGGTGCAATAGCTGCAGCAGGTGATTTCAATGTATCCAGATGTGAAGCTTTGCTAAACTGTTTTCTGCTTTTAAACCCAGGAGGTGAGCCCTGAGGATCCGCTCCCTGCCAGCAGCGAGAATCTGACAGAAATGACTGGTCCGAAGGTATTTCACTTCTAAAACCACTTCCCCTTGAGTTTCTGTCTCAGCTGTGGTGACTCGCATCATAAAACATGAAGTGAAATCAGGCCAGACGACAGATCAAACCCTAAATATGTTTCTGAATAAATCCTTTAATGTTTGAAGCTTGATTCCAGTCTGTCCTTAAAGCTGCTCTGTAATGTTTATTTTAAGCTCTGTATGTCAGAGAATGATCCCAACAATGGTCGTTAACACCATCCTGCATGTTTTAGTTGTTTCCTGCTCCAACACACTTGTTTCAGTGATTTAATTACTTCATCATCAAGTTCTTCAGAAGCCCATTAATCACTCGTTCATTCAAATCAGGTGTGTCAAAGCAGGAAAACAACTAAAACATGCAGGATGGTGTTCCTCAAGGATCAGGGTTGGGAACCACTACGATCAGTCGATTCCTTTGAGGGTTTAGATTTTGTAAAATCTGAAGGATTGCACTGTTCACATCATCACATCTTACGGCCAAAGGTGGAGTGGAAACACTGTTGTAGCCCATCTGTGTTTGTTCGTTGTGTTAGCAAAATACCTCGTGAACCACTGGACATATTTTACTGAAACTCTCAGAAAGACAACTCTTTAACCCACCACACTGTAGGAAACACAAAAATGTCTGTCGGTTTTACAGGAATAGAGCAGAAACCTGGTGTGGTAGTAGCTGAGGGTCATCTTTGATCTTGTCCATCTCAAGCTGTCTCTTAACTTTTGACAATAAATCTTCCTGTGGAGGAACAATCCTTACATAAACTCCTGACAAATACTAGATAATAATATTTTGTCCACAGTACATCAATATTTTAATCTTTTAAAACTGTCAGCCTGAAATAAAATATTAAATTGGAACACGTTTCAAAATAATGTACTTGTTAAGGGCTATGTGTTTTACAAAACTCATTGTTTTGCATTAATTCACTTTTGGGATGCCCAAATGGATGTTTGGACATAAAAAAAAAAAAAAAAAAAGCCAGTCTCAAGTTTTTGGAAGATCTGCCATATCCAGTAGCCACAAACAAGACTCTTATTTCACTGAGCCCACTCGAGTCGGCAGCATTTGTCCGTGGAGCGGTTGACTCTGGACAGATGATCCTTTACTAAAACAAATTTCAATAGTTTTTGTTTCCTTGTTTTTAAAAACGAAAGGATCAACTGTACAGCATTTCTCAAAGCTTGAAACGGAGCGTCATCTAGTGGCTAATATAAAAACCAAAAGATGAGATGCGTTTGTGAATATAAACAATTAAAAGGAATGCATTATTTTATGATATAATAAAGATGGGTTCTAATAAAACATGTTTAACGCGTTCCAATGGGTCATATTTCTGTGTAGTAAAGTGATGATGGGGAGCATTTGAAACGATACTACAGAATTGTTAGTATTTATCAGGAACCGTTTATTCACATCATCAATAATTAAATAAATAAATATGGGGCAGACTTTCCTCCATAAATCATCTGAGCTTTAAGGACGCCTCGGCCTTTTGATTTGATTTTCTGCACAAATAATAACTGATGAATGCTTTCATGTTTAAATCGTTGTCGTGCAGTTTGAAGCAAAGCACAAAGACCTCGGTGACTTCAGGCTGACATTTCCATTTTCACCAAATTATTAAACCGAAATGTTTGTTTTAGGAGAAGAAAGGAGGTCCAGCCGTGATTTTCAAAAGATGGTTGAGTTCAGACGTCCTGTTTGAGGTGAGGAGCGTCTTCCCTTCAGTCCTTCTCATCTGACACGACAAAAACACGTAAATTCTGAACTTTATGAACCACGTTTCCAAATACAGAAATGTGTATTTCATATTATTTGTGGTGTTCGGACATAAATGTGCTGATTATGTATAAAAATGTTCATCTGAAGGGAAACACATTTACATTTTAGTTGATTTTTGTGCAGTAATTTGTCACTAAAAGTTCAAAAACGAATGTAATATATAATCTATAAAACGTTAATTCTTTCTTTCTCTGTTTTCAGGACAAAAACATTTTCAGTGGCAGGTTTAAGAAAACTCCCAAAGCCACAGAGGAGGTGCAGTAAATAAGCAGCAGCAGTTTGATTTGTCGTTTTCGTGCTGACTGTTTTTTTGTTGGCTTTCAGGAGTCGAACACAACAAACAAGGACAAAAAGTTGTTTGAAAGTTCGGAGGATCTGTTTGAGACGAACACGTCAAAGGTACGGACGTTTGTAAACGCAGACTCGTGTTGTCGGACGCTGACTGTTAACTTTTAATGTTGTCACAGGAGAAAGCAGGAGGACGGGCGGGGATTTTTAAGAAGTCGCCGAAACCAGCTCCACGTTCTGTTGTGACCCAGGTGAACAAATGTGTTTTTGTGGCAGTGTCATTCTAAAAACTAAAGAATGTTTCTGAATGAGTCAGAGCTTGAAGCAGGAAACCAACGTCAGTTTTTGCTCATTGACCAGGCTAACAAAAATCAACAAAATCAATAATGAAGGATTTCTCTGCTTTTGTCTGTTTGACCGGATTAAATTTTCTTTTTAAATTAGTTTATTTCTGCAGCCAACACAACATGTCATGCACCAGTCAGCCATATTGTATTTTGAGATTAGGAATCTCTGATTTTCTGAGTCAGAAGGGCACTCCATTTGATTTGTCTGACTTAATTCATAAGTTTCTACTAGCAAGTGTTTGTGCAACTAGTTCGCTGTGATGATCCCTGACGAAGGGAGAAGCCGAAAGAAGAAGAAAAAAAAATTAAATAATTGTCATTTACCGGCTTTATCATTTCTATGTGTCTCTCTCTTTCTATTGAAGACACTGGATGACAAAAAACTCAACTCCGGTGCTCTTCACTGACACCTCCCTTTCTCTTTAAAATCCATTTTAACCATCCAAAATTGTGTTTTTGGATGGTTAAAAGCAGCTAATTTTCTGTAAAAATTGCTGGGTATGAATCCTTTTCTGCTCCTTTGTCATGTGGCATACCTCAGGGATCATTTTTAGGGCCTTTGCTTTTTTCTTTATATGTGCTTCCTCTAGGATAGATTTTTAGAAAACATGGCATCTCCTTTCACTGCTACGCTGATGATTGCCAAAATATGTGCCTTTGAGGCGAGTTGATGCCTGGTCCATTAAACCTCTTTTATCGTGTCTTGAGGACCTTAAAGCTTGGATGGCCCTAAACTTCCTGCATTTTAATGAAAAAAAGACTGAGGTACTTGTTTTTGGACCTAGTGGAGCTTGTTTGAGCCCTCCAGTTAACTTAGACCCCCTGACAATGTACATAAACTCTACAGCGACAAACCTTGGTTTTAAGATGGACAGTGATTTTAAACTCGATAGTCAAATAAGGGCCACAGTAAAGTCTGGTTTTTATCATTTGAGAAAATTGGCAAAGGTGAAACCCATTCTTTCACGGCAACAGTTCGAAACAGTAATCCATGCCTTCATTTCATCACGGCTGGATTACTGTAATTCTCTCTATCTTGGAGTC
>JARVGV010001740.1:29973216-29988103 GCA_031762435.1 Hypsolebias longignatus | reverse complement strand
CCTCGACCGATCCGGTATGGTTTCACTTTGATGAACTCGCATTATTGTTTTGGCAGAAGTGTTTTACATCGGATGCCCTTCCTGACACAACGCTCACCATTGACCCGGACTTGGGACCGGCACATGAGATACACTGGCTTGTGCACCCTAGTGGCTGGTTTTAAGCTTTTTTTCACCCTCTTTTTGCTAATTTCATCTCTTTTTTTTTGGTTTGTTTGTTGTTTTTCCGGCAACTTTATTTTCTATTTTCTGCTATATTTATCTTTTCCTACTCATTTCTGCTGCTTTCTACGTTTATTTCCCTTCTTTCAGCTCATGTCTGTTCAAGTTCAGCTCACATGAACAGTTTTAGCGATGAACTCTTTTCAGCAGCTTTCAGTAAAAATCCTTCAGCATCCACACTGTTTTTACAAGAAATGTGACTTCTCTAGTTGCACTGGGCGTGTTTTTTGGAAAGTGGTAAATTTTCACAGCCCACATTATTTTTCCTGAATATTTTTTTTTTCACGATTGTTTAAAAGCTGCAAAAATAACAAGAACAGAAATGACTGGAGACGTGTCGGCTCATAGAATCAAAAGTCTCGGTCTCAGGGCCTTTGTGTCGCTGAGCTCCCAACAATGTTAGGTTAGTTTTACCAATAAAACAAACAATGTTAGGTTAGTTTTACCAATAAAACAAACAAAGTTAGGTTAGTTTAACCAAACAAACCAGAACTAAACAAACAGTTAAGTTAGTTTTATCAAATAAACCAGCCTATAACTCTAAACCCCTCACCCTCCCAAAGAACCAGTTATTTTCAGTCATCCCATCAGTAAAATGTTGGTTTTGCACATGATTAACTAGAGAGAGTGCATTTCCTGTAAAAATGCAGTGTGAGTGCTTATTGCAGAAGAACATGCTGAAACAGCTGAAATGAGCAAAAATAAATAAAACTCTGAAATGGAAGAACAAGCCTAAATTAGCAGAATAAAGCAGAAAGAACATATATTTGCTGAATTTGGTTTAAATAAGCCAACATTCATACAAAAATTAGGAAATTAGCTTTAAAAGCTGAAATTAGCTAATAAAAAAAACTTCAAAAAGGGCAGAACAAAGCTTAAATTACCAGATAAAAGCAGAAAGAACTGAAATGAGCTAAAAAAAAAAATAAAAAAAAAGGAATTAGCTGAAAAAGCGTAGACGCCATTTCTTTTGTTCTGTGCAGGCGTACTGCGTTACTGAACCCGGGGCCGGTTCTGACGTGGCCGGCATAAAGACCCGAGCGGTGAAGACGGGCGACGAGTACGTCGTCAACGGGCAGAAGATGTGGATTACCAACGGAGGGAAAGCTAACTGGTGCGTGTTCCTGGAGGTTCTGAGGACCAGTTCATGAATCACTGTTTAACTGGAGCTGTGGTGTTGGAGGAACCTTCTCTGATCTGGGATCTGTGAAGTGTCTCCTTCACGCTGAGGCGCCGCTGGATGAGGAAGTCAGATGACTAATAAATTCAGTCCAAGTTGTTTTGGTTTATTTAGTGGTTTTGAAGCCGTTTGTTTAAAATATTTTATCCTTTTTATTCATTTTAAAATCTTTTCAGGTACTTCCTCCTCGCCCGCACCGACGCCGACCCCAAATGTCCGGCTAGCAAAGCTTTCACCGGCTTCATTGTGGATGCAGACACTCCAGGAATCCAAGCAGGAAGGAAGGTGAAATGGACGTCCTTTTGTTCAACACTTCTTCAGGAAGAACGTCAGCTGACGTGTTTACTTCTGAAGCTTTTTAAAATTTATTTAAATTATCAGTTTAGTTTGAGCTAAACTCTGTGTGTGATTTAACGTTTGTGCGTTCAGGAGATGAACATGGGTCAGCGCTGCTCCGACACCAGAGGCATCACGTTTGAAGACGTCAGGATACCGAAGGAGAACGTCCTGATCGCAGAAGGAGCTGGGTTCAAAATCGCCATGGGAGCCTTTGACAACACCAGACCCCCCGTACGTCTTCATCTGGTGTCCCCCCCCCAACACACACACGACACTCCCCTCGATGTAGCGGCGTCACAACGAGATGTTTTCTCTGCAGACGTCCTGCTTGTTGCTTCACAGCTGTAAGAGTCAAATCAAGCGAATGTTTCCGTTAAGCTCTGACGTGATGTCGTTCAGGTCGCAGCGGGCGCCGTAGGTCTGGGACAGAGAGCTCTTGATGAAGCCACCAACTACGCCTTGGAGAGGAAGACGTTCGGCAGAGCCATCGCTGAGGTTGGTTGGTCGGAACATGCGTTTTTATTTGTCGTGCACATGAGTTTTAACTGCATGATGTCTGGGCAGCATCAAGCCGTGTCGTTCCTCCTGGCTGAGATGGCCATCAAGGTGGAACTGGCCCGGATGGCGTACCAGCGGTCGGCCTGGGAGCGGGACCAGGGTCGCAGGAACACCTACTTTGCCTCCATCGCAAAGGCCTTCGCAGGAGACATCGCCAACCAGGTGGCTTCTGACGCCGTGCAGATTTTTGGAGGCAACGGCTTCAACAGTGACTATCCCGTGGAGAAGCTGATGAGGGACGCAAAGATCTACCAGGTGGGTGTCAAGCTTCATCTTCATCTTCTAAAGGATTCTCTCTGTTGAGATCATTTATCTTCTGAACGTTTATTTAGCACGTAACTTGTTCCATAGCTTCTGTCTCAACGTTTGATATCTCAAAACGTTCGGCTCGTTCAGGACATTCCTGCTGAGATGTTTGGTATTTGAGCAATTTTAGCTTTTTTCTTTTTTTTTTACTATTCAGCTTTTTCTGCCTCATTGAAAATGAACGGAGTAACTCTTTGTGCCGTTTAAAAACCTTTTACTGCTCATTTCAGCTTCTTTCGGCAAACTTAAGTCTTTTTTCTGCTCTTTTGTTACTTTTTACTTAAACCGTTTCTGCCACTTTTAGCCTTTTCTGCATTTTTGTGTGAATTTCTGCTTAATCTGATTCTTTTAATTATTTCAAATTTGAATGTTTTTTTCAAAGCTTCTTTCTGCTAATTTTTGCTTTTTTAGCTAATTTCATTTTCTTTTTTGGACTTTTTGCAGCTACTTTTATTTCTGATTTCAGATTTTTTTGTACCAATAATCTATTGATCCCCACTATTTCATCTCATTTCTACACATTTCTGCTATTTATTTATTTTTTGCTGCTTTCAACTTTTATTTTTCTGATTTCTGCGGTTTCAGATCAATTTGTTTTAACAGTTTAGGGAAGAAATGAATTCAAACTGGTTTCAGCTTCTTCAACAACAATCATTCAGCATTAAGCGTTCGTTTTCAGACATGTGAAATGGGATTTGTGTGTGCATGTGTACGTGGATAGGTGTCTGCACCTTGGGTATAGACTTATTTTACAGATTTATTTTATACATTTGATGTGGGTTTGTTTTGCAAGGGGTTCTGTGTGTTCAAATGCGTATGTGTGTAGGTATATATGCAAGTATGGATGCACATATTCATATTGGTGTAGACACGCCTTGTGCGATGGTTTTGACACTTCTAGAATGAATCGATAAACGTCAAATTGAGCTGTTCACGCTGGTTTCACAGGAAATTCATTTCCTCCAGTTTAAATCGGCCTTTTTTCCTTTTTGTAGATCTACGAAGGCACAGCTCAAATCCAGAGGCTCATTGTCGCCAGAGAACACCTGGGAAAATACAAGAAATGAACTCGACTCCTCGTCTTCAACGAAGCACGATGTGCATAACGTGAAGCCTGAACTCGAGCTGTAGATGTTTGCCTTGAAAAATGCTCGTTTTTATCTGGAATGTGAAAATGGAGAGCGCCGCCTTAAATCACCATGAGAGGAAAGTCTTGGTTTAGCTGCAGGAGTTCCTCTCATCAGTTAACAGTTTCAAGATTTAACATTCATCTTTGTTTCACGGCTGAAGGTACATGAGTGACTTGTACAGATGAAACACAAGTTCAAATGTTCATTTTAGGAATTTATTTTTCGCACTTATGCCTTGATCAAGTTAACATCCAGCTCTGCCTGTTGAAAAGATCAAATCTGTAAAAACGATGTTTAAATGTAATTTTCAGCAGGAGTCTGCAGCTCGTCTGCTTTTCTACACGGCCTGATGCCGTTTCTGTATTCCACATCTTGAGACGTGGTCGGTGATGTTTGTGAATTTTATGAGCTTGTTTGCCATCACTTCATTAAATTTTCATCCCTGAAGTCTTTGCAGTTTAGATTTTATGAGCACTGCTTGAACATTTTTTGGTAATAAACCTAGCTGTAAAAGTAAGGACGTGTGCATTTGGTTGATTAGTTCGTTGTAGTTTCTTGTGGAAATCCTGTATTTTCTCTTAAATGTTTCCAGATTTGTTTTAAAAACAAAGCTTGAGCATCTGTTTGATGATGATTATTGGATTGAAGGCTGAAGAAACAAGAAAAATTGGGAAACCTTGTTTATTCATTTAACAAACATGAGCTTCAGTAGCATGTGGAAAAACCATATACAGCCACAACAGCCTGGCCCCTCCTTGCAGCTCGCCACGCTGCTGTGGAACACCGTCCCATTCTTCAACCAGCATCACAGCCAGTCAGCGAGGTTCACTCTGGACCAAGTGGCCTAAGCTGATCGTCAGGGTGGAGGTTCCAGATCTTGTCTCTGACAAACCCCCGCTCTGTGGGCTGAGTGTTGCCGTCTTGGAGGATAGAGTTTGGTCCCAGTCTGGAGATCCAGGACTGTCTCTGGTTTCAGAATCTAACCTCGGTACCCCTGCAGTGACGTGTTGGAGAAATTCTCTTGTTCATCAATGTTTACTTGAAAGAACCACAACTCGCGGCATGTGAAGCTTTTTAACCGACACTTTATTGGCAAGGACTCATTCAGTACAGGTTACATACATATCGTAATTTTCAGACCATAAGGCGGATTAATCAAAACAAAAGTCAAACTTTATTCAACTCATTCACAATAACCACATGAAATCGGTTTGAAATCAATAAGCACAACCAGAGTTCATACATGAGGCTCACTGTGGATTGAGAAAATGAAAGGATTTTAACTGCGCCCTATAGTCTGAAAATTACAGTAAATATACAGTACATGTAATGTACAGTATTAATGCATACGTATGAGGACTCTTACCTGCTGACATAACATTCTCAGCAGAGTTCAGTGGTGTCTTCAAGCCAGCTGCAGCACATTGTCTGCACAAACATATGGTTCATGGGCATCAAAGAACATCAAAACTTATTTAAGCCTTTATTTTATAAATAATAATTGACGGATAAGTCTAACAGATTGCCTCCAGTTATTAGAAGCCTTGCTTTTCCAGTGAGGGAGATGCCGCCCCTACCATCACGTTGACGTCACCAAACGCCTTTCACACGTGCAGCAATCACCATAGCCTCTTGATCATGTGACCCAAGTGCCAAATACTGAATCTGGACTTTCTGTTGAGTACAACTGTCCTCCAGATGTGCGAGTGCATGTCAGCACTAACAAACAGCCCGACAGTCATGACAGTCTTTTTTTCTTCTTGTAGTTCAAAAACTGCAACTTCGACTTCATCACTGAGCTATAGTATTCAATGCTGTAAGCAGAATCAGTAAAACACAGTTTGGCATTCTAAAATTTTAAATTATTTACCAGTAAGTTAAAATTAAATGGTCTTTTCAGTTGTTTCTTTGACTTGTGGACTACACTGGTCCAATTGAAAAAAAAACAACATAGACAGATGGTGCACAGTGCACACACATTAAATGGTTGGAATAGCACTTTCTACTCGGCGCAGTTCTCCAGGTGAGAAGAGTTTCTGCTCGTTCTTGCAGTTCTCCATTTGTGACTGGAGGTGGCGCTAAAGACGTTAAACTACCGTTGAAAACCAGTAGAAGAAGAAACCTGGAAAACTGCTCATCACAAAATATGCCAGAATGGTAAACATTAAAGTGTTTCTGCGTTGTATATTTATCGTAACGTATTGTATATAACGTAATATAAGTAGTTGTATATGTAAACTATTTGTTTAATCCAAAAATTGCGTCAAAGTGGTTATTCTGTGAAAAGTAGCTAGCGTTAGCATATAGCCTACATGCTAAACTAACGCTTGTCACGTTCTTGTTTATTCGTTTAGTTTCAAAGGACAATGCTGGAAAGATTCAGTTGTATTTCGGGGTGTATTTGACCAGTTTTGTTGTGTTTCGTTGTCAGAGTACTCTTTTGAAAGATGTCATCATTAAACCTGACGCTCCCAGCTCCCTGCAGCTGGACAAACATGCGGATTACATTGTAGCCTACGGCGCCAAGAAGGACGACTATGTGAGTCACGATTTATTTATGGCCAGATTATAAAACGAGTTTATGAACGATTAAAAAACTGTACTGACATTTGACATATTCTCACTCACACAAATAAGCACAATGGGTGTCGGTGGGTGTGGACACGACATCTTGAAGGTGAAAGTTTCTGTTGAAAGAGCAAACATTTGATGCTGACCACCATCACAATAAATCCAATTTATCAGGTCAAATGTTGGGACTTTTGTGTCAAAGTTGCAATTGATGTAGGATCGTTACCTGCGTTTGCATTGTTAGTACGTGGTTTTAACTGTGTCCTGGTTTCATGTTATTGGGATTACTGCTCAAAAATGGGTTGGTTTGATCCCTTCGTCAGCAACTCACTCACCCTGATGTAACTTTTGCACCATCTGTAAGGAGTGATGAGATGTTGAAGCTGCTGAACTGACATATTCTTAAACTACCATCTATCCATCCATTATCTTTACCTGCTTCTTCCTTTTTGGGTCACGGGGGTTGCTGGTGCCCATATCCAGCAGTCACTGTGCGAGAGGTGGGGGACACCCTGGACAGGTCTCCAGTCCATCACAGGGACACATAGACAAACGAGACAACCATTCTCTCTCTCACTCACACCTAGAGACAATTTGGAGTTACCAATCAGCCTAATATGCATGTTTTTGGTCTGTGGGAGGAAACCGGAGTACCCGAAGAAACCCACACATGCGCAGAGAGAACATGCAACTCCACCCAGAAAGGCCTCCAGCCGGGATTTGTTCTGATGGCCTTATTGCTGAAAGGCAACAGCTCTACCAACTTATCCACCGTACTGCCCCTTTAACTAGCAATGTTACAAAAAAATAAATAAATCAAAATTTCTCAAATAATAACTAATTGTATTTATTGGCTGCAGCTTCAAATGACAAAGAAAATGATGCCAATGTTGTTAAAGAGCAGATGAGACATAGGAAGTTATGGCAGTTTTAGAGAAGAAAACTCAAATTTCACCAGAATCATCCTGATTCCGGTGCTTTCAAAGCAACTTTCACATCAACAGATTGTCGTTAAAGTTGCTCTGAACGGAGAGAAGAGTTTACAATAAATTTCTACTTTAATTTAAAATATCAGATTTTAATTAGCGGATTATTTTTAATTTCTAGAATATGAGCCAAATGTGTGAACTCAACTGTCTCAGTGATCAGGGATTGTAACACACCTGCTTACACTTAGGAAAATGTTTGTTAGTTTAAAACTCATATTCAAATAGTAGACCTCCTGATGTTCCATAAAACCTGTAATCAATATTTGAAATATGGAGCTTCTGTTCTAATGAACCCAGCAGGATTATTATTATTATTATTATTATTTTTTAGTAAAACTAAAACTGCTGTGCGTTGTGTGTCCAGGAGTACACGCTGTCTGAGTACCTGAGGATGAGCGGGATCTACTGGGGTTTGACGGTGATGGATCTGATGAGCCAGCTGCACCGAATGAGCCGACACGAGATCATAGATTTCATCAAAGCTTGTCAGCACGACTGTGGAGGCGTCAGCGCCAGCATCGGACACGACCCGCACCTGCTCTACACCCTCAGTGCTGTCCAGGTGACCGTTAACGCCGCTCTTCTGTCATTTAAATCAGATTAAGCTTCATATTTTTACACAGTAAACCGGAATTATAGATACACTTCTAATTCTGAAACACGGTTTTGTAAAATTATGATTCATGGGGATATTTTTTCACTCTGGTTAGAAAACAAACGTTAGGTTTCAGATATAAATCTGAGCTGGAGTTTGTTGTTTCTCTTCAGGTTTGAGCTCACAGCCATTTGTTTTTGTGTCTCCTCAGATCTTGTGCTTGTATGACAGCGTGGATGAGATTGACGTGAACAAGGTGGTTGAATACGTCAAAGGACTTCAGCAGGAGGACGGCTCTTTTGCAGGAGACAAATGGGGTGGGCAAACTTTATTCTTATTCTTTTTAAAAAGATTAAAAAAAAAAACATGAATTCCTGTCAGTTTTTAAACAAATTGTAGATTTTTTTTTATTTTTTATTTTTAATAAATGTTAGCACACTGGGAGCTACAGTAGCTCGGTGGTCAGTACAGCGGTCTTGTAATCCTGAGGTTGCAGGTTCGAGCCCTTGTTTTGTCAGAAAGTACATTCGGTGTAAAACAAATTGCCAAATTTGTGCTCGCTGTGGTGACCGCTGAAGAAGTCACGTTAGCACATTAACGTTATGGTGGTATCTAAAAAAAGCTAAGTCTGGTCCTCTGGACATTCAAAAAACAAAACAAAACAAAGCAAAAAAAAAAAAATTGTAGAAACGTTTTGTCTTTCGTCCGAAAGACTTCTTCAGTCCGAAGTCTTTCGGACGAAAGACGAAAAAAGACGAAAGACGAAAGACGAAACATTTCTACAATTATTTTTTTGCTTTGTTTTGTTTTGTTTTTTTGAATGTCCAGAGGACCAGACTTAGCTTTTTTAAATTTCTAAGAACAGTTTTCATTCAACCTCCCCCAAGAACAGTTTTCATTCAACTAAGTTTACAGGCTATAATTTACTAACACACAATCTGAGTATTAGTTTCAGAAATATAAAAAATATAATGGTGTAGTTGTAACCAGCCTACTACAAACATTCAATCTAGGTTTTAAAAGCATAAAACTAAACATGAAACAAGTTCTTGTGTAATTTCTTTCTAAAAAATTAACCATTAATACATTTCATCCCTTGTAGCAAACCAGAAATGAGTTCCTTCAAAGGCAAATTCAAACATATATTTACTTTAGAAAATATTAGTAAACTAAACCCAAATCAGGTCTCAGGTACAGGTTTTCTATTGTGAATGAGTCTCTGTGACTCATGAGACTAATCTGTAAAAACAAAAAGTTAAAAAGTCAATATTTTGCTCAGGCATTATTCATCTTTATGTAAGGTTTTGAAGTAAAGCAATTTTCATCACAGAGTAATTGAAAAAAGGGCACGTAATCCAGCAAGCCACATCAGTATTAATCTATTCCACTAAAAATAATGTGTCATGCTATGGCACGTCTTCCTATATGAGGTCATCAGATGACTATCACAGACCAAATGTGGGGTTGACACCTCCGCCAGACTGCAGTTGTCGTTAGTGACTTTGGACAGTTGGACTACTAGCCTTTCTGTCTCCAGGTTGTCTCCTTTTGTCTGGAGACCTGTTCAGAGCAGTTCATGGTTCAGCATACAACAAGAGTTGACTGGATGTTTCTGCTGTTGACAAATCCAGGAGCCCTCATCTGGACATCACATATTCTAGTTTGTTGTTCAGCTGACAGTTCTTTGCTGTTGCTTCAGTAGTGCTCAGAAAAGTCACATTGGTCAACTGACAGTTCTTTGCTGTTGTTGTGTGCTCAGAAATGTCAGACCCAGTTTTCAGCGTCAACCTGTACATACATGGTATCTGATCTGGCAACCAAAACCAGAGGTTCTAGATGTAAAACTCAGATGCTGTATGTGTCTGCTTTAGCTGAATTCTAGCTTAGTGGAGGCTATCTGTATGCATTCTGTGGGCTTAGCCAGACTTACCTCCCCGATCCACAAACTCTGTCTTCTCAGGCTGCTGAGAAGGAAAAATAAAAATAAAATAAATAAAAACAAAATACAAATACAGTATTAAAAGCCAGACTCAACAATAATCATCTGTTAGCAAGTTCTATTTTGGGACATCAGCGTTTTAACTTCAACAGAGCCAATCCCACATCCTGGTTTGCACAACGGATTCTTAAAAAAACAAAAAACGCTCAATTACATAAAAGTGAAAGCATCAATTTAATACTGAAACCAAAGTCAAAGCCAAATCCCTTATACCCTACTGATCATGGTAAAATATTGTATTATAAACAATGTCCAAAATTTTCTTTTTCTTAGAATATTTGTTTTGACTCACCGCCTGTCGGTGAGGACCACTCTCTGGTCTCCATTATCCATGTCCTGGGACTTTGTAAAGGTTGAGGCAGTATGATTACCTGTAGATGTAACCACTGCTTGCTATACACCAAAGTTTCAAATTCTTCCATTTCATAACTACCGGTATGCTTGTCCAATGCATCCTAAACAAAATCCTTTTACTTTCAATTCAATTAAGACTATGTATATATCACCAAGTCACTACAGAGATCATCAGCACTGCACAAAAACATCTACATGCACCTTTGTTCACAAGCATCACATAATGTTCTTAACTCGGTTCTCCTTGTGCACTCGTAGGACATGTGTGTGAAATCTCAAGATGGTTAAGGTAAATTTCATTGGTTCTTATTTTATGTAGGTCTTAAAGATAATTTAGACTTTGATAGCTTGTAACCTCCCTCAGGAGCCTGGTCAGTTATTATTTCATTTTCTTTGGAGCTGAAAGTCATTTTTGTGACTTTTTATTTACCTATTTAAGCAAAACAATATCAAAGTTATGTTTTAACTTTAAAATGTGTTTTTACGTCTGGGGTCAACTGTTTTAGTGTGTGTAAACCTTTATTTGCTGGAAAGTTACTTCTAATAAAGCATTTAATTGTTGGAAAAGAGAGTGTTTGCTTTAACTTTTAAATCAACGCTATTTTAGTAACACCTTTTTAATATCAACGGATATTTACATTAGTTTAAACAGCTCTTAAAAGGAAACAGCTCTTAAAATAAAATAAAAACATTTCCAAAACATGATAAAATCATTTAGAATGATTAATTTAAACTGAGTGTTTCAATTTAACGTAAGTTTCTTTGACAAGAATACATTTTTATTTTCTTTATTTTACTTGTCAAAATTTTTCATCTTAGTTAAACTTATAGAAACTGAATTTATTGTCAATTTTAAAAATAAATTTTGACTGGTTTTGTTTAAAATGTGTTATCCAGAATTGCTTGAACTTAATTTGACCTGTTTATGGTGTTTGATTAAGTTACTAAGCTTCTATTAAAGTTTAAACCGTCAATAAATGTAGTTTAATTCAGTGTTGTACCTTCTTTGACCACTGTTTGGGGTAAGATGCGTGTATGTCTTTAAGGGAAAGGCGGAGCTTTGACGTTTCTCTTTCCAGGTCAAAGTTCTTAAGACGTGGACGGTCGGTGGAATTATTCATCATTTATCTACAAAAGCACTTCCTAAAATTGGTAAGCGAGTTCTCAGCTTCTTCTTCTTTTTGTTGAGAAAACACAACTCTAAAAACATTCATTTTTACAGCATGACGGCATTTGCACAGATTTGGACGAACAAAGCGTCGCTTAGCCGATGGTTTCTTTGTTAGTCTTAGCTTAGCTTCTTTTGCTGTTATTTCTGATCCAAAAACACAATTTTTGGATGTTTTAAAATCAGATCTTTCGACGTTAGCTTTTCATTGTAAAAACTCGACTCTGTCGGTTTGTTTCAGTGAATCAGATTTGGACTTTTTACCACTGCTGTTAAACGGGGCTGTTAGCGATTAGTTAGCTATGCTAATGCTAACGGAAATCCACTGCAATATTTCAGATTTTACCATTCGTTGGTCTTAAAATCTAAAATATTTGGACTAAAATTTTGAAATCTGGTTTGATCAAATCCTCAAGCCTTACAGTAACATTCGGCTGTATTCATTTGGTTTAAAATACATGCAAATATTTATTTCAGAACTTTAATTTCAGCTAAACATTCTGATAAATTCAGAGCACCTCTGACACTTTTTCAGTGATGAAATTATACATCTATAATTAAAAGTGCAGAAAATACAACAATTAATGTTTCAGTCAATTATTTAGTCAAGTGTAGATGGAGGGAAAAACAAAGTGTAGTTTCTGTGCCCCCCCCTTTTTTTGTTTTTCAAATGGAGCTTCAATAATTTTTGTTTTTGTCTTGTAGCTGTAGCGTAATCTGTTTGTTTTAGGGAAAAAAAATCCTTCAGCGAACCAAGTCAAACCTTCAGGCAAAGGAGTGTTTAATCTGAGGAGCCAGACCTGCTCTGTGTCTGTAATGTTATCTAAATAAAAACATCTGTTGTATTACTGGGGCCTCCTGTCTTCTGTTTTTCAATACTTTATCTGCATGTTTTGTTTATCTGCTTGTCGCAATTGTGAAAAAAATATCTGTTCGCTATATTTTAGTACATTTTATTAGGTCTTGTAATTTTTCTGCTTTGGTTGTTTCCCATGATTGTTAAA
The DNA here is from genome assembly GCA_031762435.1 of Hypsolebias longignatus. NCBI lineage: Eukaryota > Metazoa > Chordata > Actinopteri > Cyprinodontiformes > Rivulidae > Hypsolebias > Hypsolebias longignatus. The sequence goes on along the minus strand of JARVGV010001740.1, from coordinate 29,975,688 downwards.
TATATCTTTTTGTGTTGTGTTTTATTAATATATGCACTCATAGACTGACACAGCAGTTTCATATCAACTTCTGTCATCATAAGATAAGTGTTGGCAGAGCAGTTGGGACATTCTGCAGTTTAGAACAAAGTCTTCTAAGAAAAATATTTTATAGTGTTTAGACAATTCTGGCGTGACCAATACTCCTTTAGTCAGTCTTACATGCACATCATGATAAACAATCAACTTTGAACAAACAGAGTGTTTTTAAAAAGATAACATTAATGAAAAACTCTCACAACCACTTTGGATGGAGTATGCAGGTGCCTTTTAGTGTGTGTGCATGTGTGTAAAGGGGGTGGTTCTCTGACCTTTCGATGTTCCTGCGGAGATCAGAGACCTGCACATTGCCCCTCACCATAAGCGCACAAGCCAAATAGAGGTTGTGTTTTGGATTGGCTCGGATCAGCTGGTGCTCTTTACTGAAGGCGTCGCTGAACATCTGATCCAATCTAAAGTCCAGAATTAAAGAACACAAAGTAAAGAGCATGTTTAAATTGGATTAAACATCTTTTAAAAAACAAGTCTGAGTGAAATAGTTTCAATTTATTCCCCTTTAGGTTAGGTTAGATTTATTTGTCATGTGCAAAATCAACACAAGGTCAACAATGTAATGAAAGGCTTCCCAGATAGCAGTGGACTCTGAACCGAACCCATCCCCAGACCGCTCAGGTCCGCCTTGCGGATCAAGCAATCACCCTTCCGGGGTGGACCCTTACACATGCTGCTAATGTATGGCACTGACCGACCCCCTCCACTGTCAAAAACTTCTGACACGCTGCGGGTCAGCACACCGTACATGGCGTGCTTGTTTTAAATGGCCAACGTCATTCGGATATGACCTCTAAGCGGATATGCTCATCTTACACATTATTTTTAAACTGTTCTTCGGTTATGGTGGCTGAGTGGGATGCAGGCAAGCAGCGCCAGCGAAAGAGAAACATCTCCTTCGATAGATCGGTAACTGGTGTGTTTGAAGATAATGATACATGTAACAAATGTTCTAATAAGCTGGTTCTGGAGGAGAGGCTGTCTGATCTGGAAGTTCAACTCTGTGCTTTTGAAAAACCATTAACTAGCCAGGCATGCACCCGTAAGCTGCGCAGAGCCAGTAATGCTTGCTCACGTTAGCAGTCAGAAACCACAGGCCGGTGTTATGCTGAGAAACAACGTCTGCAGAAAATTGCATCCCATGTTGCGGGAATGCACATCGCTCTAAGCTCTCAAAAAAATGTTTTTGGGTGGTAGATTACTTGAAATTAAAATTTTTAAAAAGTCCAACGTTTTAGTTATCAGTAGTTCTAAAAACTCAAATACATAAATTAAACAAGATAACTAGGGGAGGTGGGGAGTAATCTTTAAAATAATTAACAATTCTGCAAGCATTTTATCATTTTGCAGCTGCAAGTTAACTACAGGTGCTAATCATAAAATTAGAATATTATGAAAAAAGTTGATTTATTTCAGCAATTCCATTCCAAATGGTATACAGTATTATATTAATTCATTACACACAAACTGACATATTTCAAATGTTTGTTTATTTTAATGTTGATGATTACAACTGACAATTAATGAAAACCCCAAATTCAGTATCTCAGAAAATTAGAATAATACCAATTTAAAAAATGATTTTTAGAAATGTTGGCCAACTGAAAAGTATGAATAAGAAAAGTATGAGCATGTACAGCACTCAATAACTAGCTGGGGCTCATTTTGCCTGGATTACTGAAGTAATGGAGCATGACATGGAGTCATCAGTCTGTGGCACTGCTCAGTTGTAATGAGAGCTCAGGTTGCTCTGATAGTGGCCTTCAGATCTTCTGATCAGAGCAACCTGGGCTCTCATAACACCTGAGCAGTGCCACAGACTGATCAACTCCATGCAACGCCACACTGCTGCAGTGATCCAGGCAAAAGGAGGCCCAACTAAGTACAGTATTGAGTGCTGTACATGCATATACTTTTCAGTTGACAAACATTTCTAAAAATACTTTTTTCATTGGTCATAATAAGTAATGTTCTAATTTTCGGAGATACTGAATTTGGGGTTTTCATTAGTTTTCAGTAATAATCATCAACATTAAAAGAAATAAACATTTGAAATATATGTCTGTGTAGTGAATGAATATAATAGGTTTCACTTTTTGAATGGAATTAATGAAATAAATCAACTTATTCATTATATTCTAATTGTACGACCAGTATGATCTTAATGTTAAGTATATTATCAGACTCTCTCCTGCCACCCAGATTCTCTGGTGTAGGATGTGAGGGACAGGTTAGCTGTAACACCCCCAATTAATTATTCAGTGACTAGTTCAAGTCCAAGGAATATTAATTGTTTATTTAACACGGATTCTTCTTCTGTTTTGGATTAATCAAATTCTACTGTGACCAAAATGAATATGTAGTGACAATATTGTGACATGA
>JARVGV010001740.1:29830200-29848540 GCA_031762435.1 Hypsolebias longignatus | reverse complement strand
GAAATGCACTGCTTTTTTAAGGCGTATTAGCAAAAAATATCGGTATCGGTATCGATACTGCCGATACTAGACAACAGCTTACCCGGTATCGTATCGATACCAGAAACCCTGGTATCGAACATGTGCAATGAATGCAGCTCAGGGTTGCCAGGTAAATTTAAAATGTCTTATTTACCCCCTCCTTTTCTGTGCACGTTCAACAAACACAACACACCCCTCATCTTAGAATATATTGACTCAACACAAATGACAGTTTGGGTCAAAATACGATCATTTTAAAGCGACTACTATAGTTCATAATTTCTTATTTGGCAACGCCACTGAAATTGAGACTACACTACAGCGTTTTTCATGTAAACCTGCTCTTTTTTTGGTTTTGTTTTTATCCTGAATAAAAATTGAAAAAGCACTAAAGTTTCCAGAGGTTGTTCTCGTGTAAACGAGGCCTCGTCGTAGGTCGATCCCTCTGACGCTGTCGTTTTAAAAGTCTGGGCACGCCTGCCTTAGACTTTTAGGTGTTAGCTGTGATGGCCATCTCGATCTGTGTTGACTCCAGAAGTTCATTAGTTGTAGACGTTCAGCAGTTCATGAACCAACAGTCTACCAGACGCACCATTACATGATCGCCCACGTTTTACAGCAGCAGTGGTCACGTGATTTAGTAGAAAATGTTTTTCACTTTCAGTGAATTAGATTGAAAAATGCTGAACAAACAGCCGAACTAAGACATTAGAGCTAAACTCAAGTGTTTGTGGGGATTACTACTTCCTGTTCGTTAACCGCACTTTGCCGCCTCCTGAGCGGCAGCGCGGCGTCGGTGATCATCTGCTGGTCCTGGTTCTGGCTGACCAGATCCAGTATTTAAGGCCCTGTTTACCAGCTTCTGGACTTGCCATTCGGTACGGTGGAGCAGCGTTATTGAGGCTGTTCTGTGCTCTTCAGATTCTGGTTCACCTTCCTTTAGACTTGATCCCTCTAATGTTGGTTCTCCTGGTGGTGTTACTTCTGGTACTCGTGCTCCTCAAGGATCCACAGCCTGAAGGAAACCACAGCCTTTGAGTCCGTCCTGCCGCTCCTTTCACCCACACTCCTCCACCGTGGTTCAATGGCCACTTGTGGAAACCTCCATGTTCTCTCAAAGCCCATGAAACCCAAGACAGAGTAAGATCCTAACATCCTGATTCATCTTCAACGCCATACTCCTGAAGAACCAGATACCTTCGTCGTCCTACAGATCTTCCCAGAGTCCCCGTGAAACACATCGCCTGTAGTTTAAATAATTTCACCGTCCTGAGTGGAGCTCCTTCACTGACTCTGTGTCTACAGCAGAAGTCTTGTTGGTGTTTATTTACTCGTGTTTAGTGAAACATGGTGGTTTTGGTTCTGTCGTATTCTGACCCGATGCTTCGTTTATTGCTGCGGCACCAACTGAATCATCGCTCACCGCCATCTTGTATGTGCTCATTTCAGACAACTGTGACAATGTGCTTCAGGACTCTTCTCAAACATTTCACTGCTAAAATGCACAAACTAATATTTTTAAAAGATTTCAGTCAGTCGTCCTGTTTTGGGTCAAAATGCAGCTGAAATGCAACTCAACCTTTCAGACTTCATGCTCTGGATCTTTAAACCCGAGATGCAGAACCATATTTTTGCTGTACTTTATTTAATTCAAAATCTGTATTTTTACCCATCTTTCTGTTTCTCGCGTTTTAATTCACAGCTGAACCTTTAATTAAAACCGTCTCGTGTTAGTTTTAAGGAGGGCGATTCACTTTCAAGCTGTTCATCAAAAACCTGAAAATGAGGTTCTTTGTTTATTTATTTTTTATTTGCACCTCTCTGTCTAAATGCAAATTAGGAAAAAGAAACAAACTAAAGCAAACTGAAGGTTACTTTTAATAAGAGACCTAATTAAAGTGTGCAGCGTGGCAGCAGGAAGACACAAAAGCCATTATTTCTGAAACGGCTCATCATCTTCCTGTTTGATCAGTGAAGGTGATTTTGATGAATTTCTAATTCAGTTTTCTGTTTGTTTCTTTCCTCACTTGTTTCCATTTCCTCAAAGTGCTTTATTTTATATAAAAAATTGTCTTTCTCATTCTTTTTTTTTTTTTGCTTTGTAAAGCACTTCCCTTCACATTTGGAGGCCAAGTGTCCTTGTAGAAGTGTATTTTTGTTGTTGAAGCTGCACAGAATGTAACATTTCAACACGTCGTTTTCTAACTCACTGCTCATGTCAAAGGGAATAACGTCCAGACGCTGCATGGATCACTGCAGGTTACGTTTAGCGATCATCTGTGTTAGTCTGCTGGTTGTTGGTAAATAAAACTAGATGTGATATGTGATTTTATTTTACTGATGTGAGTTCTGTCTGTCGTCTTCTGGGGATTAAAGAAATCCTTGAAACTCTTCCGTCTGACCAGAGTTTTTAAAGAAAAGGAGAACGCCTCGTTTTTTTTTTAAACAGGACTCGAGCTGAGCTGTCTTCTCACATCAGGTGTCTCTTTTTAAAACCGTCAGAGGAGCAGAGCTGCTCTGAGTCCAAACGTTTCTGTTCGAGCTCGGGCTGTAATCTGCAGAACTGAGCTCCGTTGTTCATGCTCACGTTTGTGCTTTTTCTGACACAGCGTGAATAAAAGTAAAATAAAATGAATTATTTTTAAAGGGGTGGAAGTTCCTGTTGGACAGGAACACCAGTTATTTAGTTCTTAATTAATTTATTAATTTAAATCAACAGTAATGAATTGAAAAATCAGCGTATTGTCCAAAAGAATTCATCAGTCCGAGGAGCCACAACAAACCCAGTCTTATAAATATCACCTTCACATACTGGGTCAACCAGCAGTGTTGCCAGATCTTGTGATAGGAACAAGCAAGCTCAATGAAAACAAGCCCAACTGGCAACCCACCACATTGTGTAAAACAGAGGCTGTTTTTAAACACTATAAACATTTCTTCTTCTCTAACCTCTGCCTCACCACTTTCTTAATTTAATTTGTGTTAAATTAAAAAAAGATACTAAAATAAATGCATGTTGTACTTCGCAGATTTTCTCTTATTGTGGCTGGTGGGGCCGGGGTGTCCAAAACCTAAACGAGAGACTACTGTACAGTATTTCTGGAGGCGCCCCTGAATATCATAAAATGTGTGTCAGATTAACGTGTAAGTGAAAACATGACGGTAATGTAAAAGTCTGAGACGAGTAGTTTCGTGCTAACCATTAGCTCAACAAGCTACGCACTCTCTTTTATTCAAAGCAACATCGACAACAGGTAAGATACTGTTTATCTTTTCAAAAAATTCTAGAGAAAATAGTTGCTAGGGCAGCACGGTGGCGCAACTGGTAGAGCTGCTGCCTCTCAGCGAGAAGGTTGCCGGTTCAAATCTCGGTTCAAAGGCCTTTCTGGGTGGAGTATGCGTGTTCTCTCTGTGCCTGCCTGGGTTTTCTCCGGTTTCCTCCCACAGACCAAAAACTGGCATGTTAGGCTGCTTGGTAACTAAATTGTCTCTAGGTGTGAGTGAGAGACTGAATGATTGTTTGTCTCGTTTGTCTCTATGTGTCCCTGAGATGGACTGGAGACCTGTCCAGGGTGTACCCCGCCCCTCGCACTGTGATTGCTGGACATGGAAGAAGCGGGTAAAAGATAATAGATGGATGGAAGTAGTTGCTGGTCAGTTATTTGATCATCTTCAAAGAAATAATCTGAGGAGTTCCAGTCAGGGTTTAAAGCTCACCACAACACTGAATTTGAAGTGGTGAAAGTTACTAATGATATTCTCGCGGTCTCTGACAATGGACATGTGTCTACACTGATCCTGTTAGACCTCAGTGCTGCATTTGATACAGTTGATCACAATATTCTATTTACAGGAACGTCTCTCAATTAGTTTAAATCATATTTATTTGATAGATTCCAATTTGTAAATGTAAATAATGAAACCATCACACACCAAAGTTAGTCATGGAGTTCCTCAAGGCTCAGTGCTTGGACCCATACTCTTTACCTTGTGTATGCTCCCATTAGATAATGTTATTAAACAGCATAGGATAAATTGTCATTGTTATGCTGATGATACACTATTATATTTGTCCATGAAACATAAGGAATCCAATCAGCTTCTCAGACTACAAGCATGTCTTAAAGACATAAAAACCTGGATGACCCTTAATTTTCTGCTTCAGAATGCAGACAAGACTGAGGTTTGGGTTTTTGGACCTGAGCATCTTAGCAATTAATTTTTTAGTCTTTCGTCCTCCTCGGATGGCGTCAATCTGGCCTCCAGCTCTAATGTAAATGTTTCTGTCCAGTGTCCTGAGATTAATTCTGTTGTGACTTGGTGCTAAATAAATAAACTGAATTGAATTGAATATTAACTCATCAGTGTGTGGGGGGGGAACAACTTCCTGTAACATTAAATCACTGGAGCACCTTTCCAAAGACAGCCTCTTCCATATTTGCTTACTCAGACCCAGTTGGTGACCTTTTGCTTGTGGCGCTGGCGCTGCATCATCTGATCTCATAAAGTCGAGGCGTCTGGTGTCCGGGTCCTGAGCTGTCGCAGTAAATCAGCAGTCCTCAGTCTCCTCTATGAGAGACTCAAAGTACAGCGACAGGGCTGATGTATTAACTAATAAGTGAACAGCTGCGAGCGTGGCAAAGCCCCTTTACTTCTGTAAAGTGCAGGGTGGAACGGTACACAGGAGTAATGGACACCATGTAATTTACAGCAACAAAGAGAAACTGATGAGCTGCTGGGAAAAGTGGAGAGAAGAACTTTTTTCTAGTCTGACTTTAATAAAGGAACCATCAGCTATACCTTCACTGCTGTAAAACTATTAAACTCCTGCCTCCTGTCTTAACGTTTCCTTTTTCTTTCTCTTTTCCGTTTAATGTTTGCAAATCTGCTCCTGCTGAGTGTTTGACCTTTGGAAGGTCTCTCCAGGGTCGGATGGTGCTGCAGAATGAACCATTACTGCTGCCGAGGGACTCTATAGGAGGAAATGTATAGAAGCATGAACAACGAGAGGATTAATTCATAAACATTGAATTCCTTTTGCACAGCTCTTAGAAATGTTTGTATAATATTTAGAAAAATATTGTGTTTGATACTCGTTTTGCTATTTAAAATGTAGGTTTATGGTTTGAACTGAGCTTTAAAACATGGTGGATGATGCGAGTTTATTTAAAAAAAATTATCATAATGTTTAAATATAATTATTTTCTTTATAATTTATAGTTTTAAATCAAAACTAGGGAGCAAGTTCATACATCTGGTTCTGTCTCATATCCTCTCTGATACATTTTTTTAAATTTAGATTTGATTTAGTCCACCAACAGCTGCTGATGCAGCAGAAACTACTCAGTCTTCTTATGGAGACACCAAGTCGGACTGTGAACAGCGTAACGCAGAACTGTTGAGAGGAGGAACCAGGAGTATGGAGCAGGGGACGTGGAGACACCTGGTGATTACTGAGTGAGCACAGGTGTGAGTGGAGCCTGACAGCTAACAACTGAACACACTGAAAGATGAAGACGAGGTTAAAGTATAGAATCACTAAAGCGTTAAACCAAAAAGGAAAACTAAACCTGATTTAAACACAAAGATGATCGTAAAGTAAAATAAACACAGAGCTCGTGACACTGAAGAAAGACTTCATGGACACATTTAGTTTCTACCAGATCCAGAAAATGTTAATTTTCCTGCAGAAACAAACGTGAGAAACCACGTGGGAGTGAGGAGACGACTAACATCGTGTTTAAAACGAAGCGCGTGGAAGACGGAGGAGCGTTTTGTGTTTTAATTGTTTTAATTTAACTGAAGGCGGAGCATCGCGTTTCTGCCTGCTCTGTTTGTGCGTTTGTCTTTATCTCACAAAACGTTCAGGATGTCTTCACTGGGTTGAGCTCTACGATTGACTTGAGTCAAGATGGCCGCCACAGCAGAACAATGTTAGTGATCGCCAAAACACATTCCAGTAACTATTGGAGCTACAGTATTTGTTTCATACTGAGTACAAGTACTGCACTTCAGCTGAAGTACTTGCTGATACTGAGTAGTTAATGAGTTGGTAACTAAACTATGACTTTAGAAACTGTTTTCTTTTATTTCAGAACACAGCAAACAGTCTGCTCACCTGTTTACATCTTAAAACACGTCCAAACTTGGGACGTTTGACATTTTTTTATCTTTGGTTACTTGCACAGTGAAAGAGGAAATGACATCACCAGCCATAAAAGTGGCATCGGTCCAAAGTATCAGGGTGTATTTACGAATACAAGTCCTAGTATTTGAGGCTGGTATAGAGCCAGATACTGATGTCGGTATCCAGATACCACTAGTTCACATTGGGCCGTACCGTAAACCTGTAACCAGTTGCTTCCCGTGCACAGTGTTGGGTATTTTTTACTGAAATTTGATCAACTGTGGCTTCTCCAAAAGCTAAAGGACCTTATAGAGACACATTAGTGTGTCCTGGAAAAGGTATGAAAAAACAAATAATTATTGTAACTGATCCATACGAGGTGGACAAAGCTAAAATATGCTTTGAGTTGGACTCGCTCCTGGCGTTCGCGACATTAGGAGCGATCTAACTGACCAGAAAAGATCCTGCACCGGGCATTGATAATGCGCTTTGAACACTTTCAATTGACAAAGTAGGAGTTTGTTGAAGAATGTAACAAAAGCAAAAAGCCAAATCCTGTTCACCGACGAGGTGGGTAAACTGTTTGTTGGTGAACTTAACTGAAAGTGTCTGTGTCTGATCACCTGGGCTTCAGTTCTCTTCGGGTGCACGTAAAGTTATAAACTCTTCGTTCTCTTTAAGATCTACATGAAAATACAGGAACAGTTTTAGACGGTTCGCTCGTTGGAGCGCGATGCTGACTCGCTCAAGCTTTCTCGATTTTTAGGTAGAATGCAAATTTTGCGTGCGGCACGGTGGATCAGTTGGTGGAGCTGCTGCTTCTCAGCAAGAAGGTCGTTGGATTGAATCTCGGCCGAGGACTGAATCTGGCCTTTGAAGGCTGACTGTCTCAGTTTCTCCTTGGATGTTATGGAAACAAGGCGCTCTGCTCCTGGACCCTGTCAGAGCTGCACCGGCTGATAAACACGGCAACATCTTTATCAGGACTATGGAAATTATCTGGATGTGTTAATGGACAATCTCACCATCTTCTCCTCCTCCCCCCGCCCCTGCAAAATGTATTATGTCTACCTATGTTGCAGTGCTGAGGTAGATTTTTTTTGCTGTCTTACACTGTGTCCTGTGTCCAAAGACACGGTGTGAGACGTCTTTTTAAATTCATTCTGTCCTCGTGTCTTCTTCCTCTTTTCTTTTCTAAGTGATAAAGGCAGAGCTTCATAGAAGCTGCAGCCCCGGTACACTTCTGTCCCTGTACTTAACTGTGCAATGACAATAAAACTGATTCTGACCTTTCTGGGTGGAGTTTGCATGCTCTTTCCGTGCACGCCTGGGTTTTCTCCGGTTTCCTCCCACAGATCAAAAACATGCATGTTGGGCTGATTGGTAACTCTAAATGGTCTCTAGGTGTGCCCGAGAGAGTGAATGGTTGTTCTGTTTGTCTCCATGTGTCCCTGTGATGGACTGGAGACCTGTCCAGGGTGTCCCCCGCCTCTTGCACAGTGACTGCTGGATATGGACACCAGTGACCCCCATGACCCAGAAAGGAAGAAGAGGCTAAAAGACGATGGATGGATAAAAGCTTTTTGTCTCCTTTGTTTGAACCCTTTAACCCAACAGTTCACAACCAGCTCTCACTCGTTCCCTGAAGTGGAAAGTTGATTTATTTTCATTTAAACTTCTGTTATGGCGGAGAAACACCTGGATGTAGGAAGTGTGATGGATCTCTGCATCGTTGCTTTGAAGCTTCAGTTGTATTTTTTTATTTTTACACTGACGTAACCTTAAAAAAAATCTGAACGCTTCACTAATCACCTCTTGTTTACACTGACTACCCCTCCTCCTCCTCCTCTGCTCCTTCATCCTCCCGTCTTCGCCTCCTCTCAGCATTTCGAGCCTGTCAGAAATCAGACTCTTGAAGGATAACGTACAGGAGCTGGCACTAAATGTCAACGATTTCCAAATTATCCGAGGCAGCAGAAAACAGTTGGCTGTGACTAATTGCAGCGGCAGCTCTGACTAAATAAATCTCCGTGTTGTCACGCACGGCTCTGTTTGGAGGGTTTTGTACGATGATTAAACCATTTAAGAAGCAGAAATATTGCACTGACTTTAACTAAAGCTGTGCAGCGTAGCACCACAGGCTAAATAATGTTTCACTTAATGTCCTTGTTTACAACCATCTCCTCCCATCCTTTCATCAAGCTTGATGTAATCAAAGTTCAGAACATCCTTCAGTTCCTGTGGGCCCGGGGATAATTGAGTTGTTCTGAAAAGTCTGCCTTCGCTCGTCTCTATCAATCACTCCCTCCTGGAACGTTTGGTAAAAAAAAAAAAAAAAAAAAAAAACACTAGCCACGGCTTTCATTTATGCAGTTCTCACATTTCTTCCGTCTTATGCTGACGACATCCTGATGTGAGTGACAGCCGGGAGGTTTGATTGACGGCTCTGTCAGACTCAATACCACGAGGCGTCAGCTGCTTTCAAGGTGCATCGGGATCGCTCAGACGAGTTGGGGATCAGTCTCAGCGACTACCACGCCAAACAATTCATTTTCTGTTACACTGGCTGAGCTCTCATCATTCCTGTCTCCTATGATTGCTTTGCTGTGGCTGCCATTTTGAATGAAGTTGGCTCTAACAGGTAACCAGTTGCAGGTGATCAACCTAATGACGACTTCCTGAAAGTTTCAATAAAATTTGTTCAGTGACTGATGAGACATTTTGCTAACATTACAGACAAAAAGGCAAAAACGCTAACACTCTGCCCTCACCTAATTAAAAATGTCTGACACAGGACTTCTTCTGGTTCGAGACACCAAGAGGATGACGGCTTAAGATACCAGCTCCCGATCAACACGCGATAAAAAGCCCACGTAACAGGAGTGCAATGAAAGATGGAGAAGACCAAGAAGACAAAGCAGCTTTGAAGAATTCACGAAACAATCGGACCAGACTCTGCGAGCAGGACCAACTTCAGGTGTCACAGGTTTAGGCCTCCGGGACATTCTCGAGGAAATTAAAACTTTTAAGATTGAATTCAAAACTGCATTTAAATGTGACACAAAAAAAAGGAAATGAAGAAAGAAACCGGAAGCTTTAAATCATGTATCAGCTGAAAACTCTCAGAAATAAAGGGCGCGGCAGCGAACCACGGCATCAAGGCTCGAATCGCTGAAATAGAAACTGGACTGTGGCTGTAAAAGATGCATTAATCCAGTCTTGGTCTTGTCGCCCATCTGCTTCCCGGTCTCGGACTCTCACCTGCTGGACTTCACTCTGCGCCTCATGGATTAGAACCACTGGTCATCTGCTGCCTGGCTTTGGACTCCCACCTGTTGGACAAGCCTCTTCGTCTCACGGACTCCAAACCCTGGCTCACCGCTGCGGCCGGCTGCCTTCCCTCACCAGAACCAGCCTCTCCTGCAGCTGCTCAGTCCTACTGGAACGAGATCAGACTCTGGACCCCCCTTCAACCAACGAGCCGGTTAGTGGTCGCCTCTCTTTGACTGTTACACCTGCCCCTGATACCAGCTTGACCACTAACCGTTCTCTTCCTGTCAACAGACTCGTCCCAGCCCAGACGCCCAGAACTCGACACCAGAACCAGTTTCGACCCAATTCCAGTAAAGCGGTTCCTCACAATAAACTCGGTTTAACTTGCTTATTTGTTGTGGTGATTTTGGTCCAGTCCCTTTTTAAAGGGGGGTTTGTTACACCTGCCTCCTCCCTCATTTACCCCACTCTGGGTTCTTGAGCAAGGAACAAGCAACCCCTCCCCAATTCCCAAGTCTTCATGCAAGTTTGCTCACTGTGGCAACCCAAAACACATGACCACATCCATCCATCCATCCATCCATCCAGCCATCCAGCCATCCATCCAGCCATAACATATCCAAACCACCTGTTTTTAACTCTAAAGGCAAAACATGCCCATATTTGTTTTCTCTTTCTAAACAAACATTACATGTCTGACATGGGGACACCCTGGATGGGTCACATGTCCATCACAGGGCTTGACTGCAACCATCTATGGCTAATCAGTAAACCAGTATCATGCTGCTAACTGGACCATGTTGCTAAGAGAACCTCAGTGTCATCAGAACCACTCTGACAAATGGACCATGCTGCTGTAGATTAATTTATTTTTCACTTTTGGCGCCTTGTTTCTGTATTTTTGTTGCATGCTTTGAATAAATCCCAGTTTATGTTAGTTTTGGTGTCGACTCTGCTCACATTGTTTAAATTACAGCCGAACTGAATGAGAATCGTGCTGCTGTTGTTCGGTGTATTGTTTTGCACTATTAGTGATTAGAGTGTATCTTATTCATTGCACCGTTGGGCGTTTGTTTAGTGTATATCTTAATTTATATCTCAGATTCTTATTTACAGTTTCTTTATTCTCTTTATTATTTTTGCTGTTGTTTGGTGTAACTGGGACCCTGGGCGCACAATGTCGTTCCACCTCATGTACCACGTGCAATGCAAATGAAAATAAAAAACCTTCAATTTTTTTATCATAATCTCACCAGTACCCAGTAAAATCAGTAAGTACCAGGTAAGTATTTATTTATTGACCTTTATTTAACCAAGGCAAATTCCATTGTCATCTCTTTTGTAAGGGAGGTCTGGGCCTGAAGGCAGCATCACATGCATGTTTTTGGACTAGGCAAGTACCCGGTGGTACATACCAGCGAAGTACCAGATAAATACTCAGTAAGTCTGGGGCGGCTGTGGCTGAATGATTAGACCAGTCGTCCTCCAATACAAAAGTTGGGGGTTCAAGTCCACCAGCAGTCACATGCCGAAGTGTCCCTGGGCAAGACACTGAACGCCTCACTGCCTCTGATGTGTGTCCCATGGGTGTATGAATGTGATAAAGCTCTGATTATTCTTTGTACAGAAATAGAGTGCTCTCTAAATGGGTAAATGAGGGCACAGATAGTGTAAAATACTTTGAGTATCTTGATAAGATAGAAAAGTACTATATGAGACAGTCCATTTACCATTTTACCAGGTAAGTACTGAGTAAGTAAGTGTATTACTCCAGATACTACAGTAAAAGCTGCAGTATTTGTGTAATGTAAAGAGTTACTGCAAGAAAAAAACTATTTGAGTACAGGTAAAGAGGTTTGAAATTCCAGAAATGCTTGAAATCATGTCAGGGTGCAAACTGTTCTTGGAAGAATAGCCGCTGTTAAAAACGGCCTTGGCTTCAGCTCCTGCACAGAATTATAAACGACTTCGGACGCCACATTTATTCAGTCCTTCACTCCTGACCTCCGATTGTTCCCTCGTCACCCACGAGGCCTTTTTCCCAGCATCTGGCCTGCTTGATTTCCCCCTGCGAGAGTGAGCATGTCGAGGCCGACGCGAGTTCCTCCCCCTGGACTCTGATGATGAGACATTAGTCTGGTGAAGCAGGAGCCGTGGAGCGCTGCCAGCGCCAGAGCATGTGGCGCCTTTGTTGTAGTATCAGGAGAATCCAGGCCACTTTCAGACTCGCAGACAAAACTGGCACACAGTCAGATCATAAAGTCAGATAAACAATAATACTCTGGAAGTTAATTAGCTATTACTCCTGTAGCCAGAAGCCCAAAAGGGAGACAGCTGTCTGAACCTCAGCCAGTAATTACCAGTGAGTGGAGGTGGAGAGGAGCGAGGCGGCCTTCGTTTATAGAAGACTGGTCCTCAATCTCTGGGTCTGGGAGGCGAGGACAGCGGGTTGCTCTGCTCACTGGGAGCTCAGGATGGAGAGAGTGGAGAGAGAAAATGACTTTGGACACAAGCTGTAACCATCCTCCCAAACGGCGTCCATCAGGAGGGAGTTTTCCTCAGGTTTCAACACGCATGGCTGCAGAAATGGAGGAGGCCGGGAATGGGGCTGCATTTTGAGAGGTGATAAATGTGGATTTCCATCAGCTGGGAAGACGGACGAACACTTTAATGGCACTGAGTGCAGCAAAATTTGAGAGTAGTGGCTTTAAACCCTTTGTTTTATGTAAAAGAGGAGGGGAAGTGCAGCTCTTCATCCAAGCTGAGTAAGAATAATGTGGCCGATATACATCTAGACATATAAACGTTGCACCCTTTACACTAAAAGACGTTCACAAATATTAAAAATGTTAAATAAAACTACCAACCACTGTTTTAAGCCAAAATTACAAATAAAGCTCTTGTGCAGTCTGACTGGGCTGCCAGATACTAAAAAACCAAAAAAAATGTAGCTCAGTATCTGTAAACTTGTAGTTTTTGTATTATTTGGCTGTAGAAACCAATTTGAATTGAGTTGACTCCAAATTACCTTTGTGGTCAATCTAAGTACACATTTTTAACCTGTTACTTACCTTTGGTGTGTTTAACTTGTACATAGCTGGTAATTTTGCAGAGTCTTCATGTAGTACTTGTTTTTTTCCTGGTCTTTACCAGTTTGTTTTTTAGCCTGATACTTACTGGTATGTAACTGGAAACTGGTATGTAACTGGAATCTACAAAGTACTTAATACTTAGTTTTTTCCCTGGTACCAATCTTGTACTTACCTTGTATGTACCTGATACTTACTGTTGCAGTAACAGAATACACTCTTAGCACACCTGGATCTGATTCCAAGTTCACCTAAAACTAAACAACATCTGGATGACCTGATTTAGTCTCAGACCCTCCAGAAGTGAAAGATAAACTTGAATCCAACAAAGTTCAGTCAGGTCATCTGGGTTGTTTCTTTGTGTTGAGATGTGTTGTCCTTCATCCAAAGGACTTCGTCAGTCCAAAGAGACACAACAAACTAATTCTTATAAATAGCACCTTCACATAGTGGGTCAACCAGTTTGATGGTGATAAGATGGGATTTGGAGTCCGCCCTCTCCCCCGTCGACTCCTCTGAGGCAGCCATAGCCAAAGTGGTTGAAAACATCAAGGTTCATGTGCAATAATTCATGTAGAAAATCCAACAAAGTTATTAACTGGTGAAGTCCTTTGAATGAAGGACAAAATGTTTCAACACAAAGAAACCACCCAGAGGACCCGACTGAACGTTGTTGGATTTATTTTAACCTGGATTATTGAACATGAACTTTGATGTTTTGAACTACCACTGAATGGTTTACAGACCAGTATGAAGATATTAAAATGACTTAAAGCTGAACCATGCAACAAATTCAGGACTGAAAATGTTAAAATGTTCACAATCGTAACTTCAGCTGTTGAGTTTTAAACCAACCGAGGTCGTCTGACCAACTGTTTAAAGCATTTGTGTCAAACTCAAGGCCTGGGGGCCAAATGTGGCCCTCGCTGACGTCTTCTCTGGCCCACGAGATGTTATTTTAAATGTAAAATACTTTTTTCACTTTAATATTTTCAGTAATCTTTGATTATGATGTGAAAAATGCAACAGAGAACATCAATAGAGACCAGTCAAACTTGTTGAGGAACCTGTGACCAAGAAAAGATGTTTGGTATCTGATTTGAGTTTATGTAGATTCTGAAATTGGCCCTTTGTTTGAAAAAGGTTTTAATTTTAGTTTTGACACCCCTGCTTTAAAGGAATCCAACACACTCATGAAAATAATAACTTTTTTAAGTTTATGGGTTTATAATTATTTATCCTGCACCACCCTGTCTTAAAAAATGTTTTGTTGAAAAGCTGTTCAGAAAAATAGGTGTATATTAAAAAAGTGGACGTAGAGAACGTGGAAGCTCCTCACTGGAAGCTTCCTGCTGAGATTTGAACTTCTCGCCTTCAGGCAACTGATAACCAACTGCACTTCCTTTACAGACATGTAATACTGAATAATGTTGATAATAGACACACATAAGAGTATCTGAGTAAAAAAAATGGAGTTATTGCTACAAAATATACAAAGTTACATCCTCGACGTAGACGCGACACCAGCTGAGTGACATAGTTTCTGAAACATTTAGTCTTTAAAACCTGTTGTTTTGTTGTTATTTTAGCCCACATGACACATTAGTTGCATTACTGCAAATTATATTTGCTTCTTGTCATTTTAAATAAAAATAAAATTTAATATATATCATGTTGAGCATACTGAGGGGACTCTTTTGCTGAACTTATTAAATCTGAGCGCTTGGGTTTCTTCTCCTGCAGAGAAACAACAAAGCCAGACTTTCACCAAACACCTGATCTCCCTTTTTCCTCGTGGCCCAGTCACCCCTGAAACTAGATTCCCTCCTCCATCATGCCTGAGGGAGCAAGTTAATTAAAGGCCAGCTTAGAGCAAAGGATACTCATCAGCGTACTCTTCATGCATGTACAGCCATGGCAAACAAACACGTTCGAACTGACGGACAAAGTCCTGGCCCGACACACCGGCTGTAAATACACACCACGCAAACAGATTGTGGCGTAATGACTGCAGTTTAACGAGTAAGTGGGAAGGATTAAATGTTGTTTGGGGTTTTATTTTTCCGAGGTTTTGCCGGGTGACTGATACTGTTCCAATGAGTCCAAACTTCACCTGCAGCCTAACGTGAAAACACCTTGTAATCATGGCCCATCTGGTAAAACAGTCCAATAATTCCTTCCATTATTGTCCCATCAGCTGTTGTTCTCATGTTAACATCGTGCCCATCGTATACAAAGCAAACCCCGTCACTCACGTGGAACTGAAGGTCAAACAGTAACAATACATTCATGCCCTTTCTGCTCCCACTCACGCCTTCTCCTCTTCCTCCCGTTCTCCTCTTCCTCCTGCTTTTTGCTCTCTCTCTGTGTCTCGGAGCTCTTGGTGCGCATCTTCTGAATGAAAAAATACTATTATGGATCTGGTGAGCTGGACTTTCAACACCATCAACAAAATCTTTTCAATAAAACGACAGGGTCCTGGAGAGTCCTCGTGTCCTGCCAAGACTCACGCTGCAAGATACGTCAGGGATCCGTGGGGAGTTTGGCAGCTGATGTGTCATTCACTTCTGAACCTTCATGAATTCCTCATCTCCTCCTGATGGGAACTCATCCATGACCTGAAAGAACCAAACAAACCAGGTTTCCTCTACTCGGCCTTCTCTGCCAGCCAGCCTGCTCTCCAGCTCTCAGCACCACTTCCACCATACCTGGAGACCTTCTCCTGAGCACAGAACCCAGATTCCTGTCAGTTATCTCCAAAGCCTGGAACCCTGAACACACCATGTAAAATCTATTATCTCACCAATGATCATATTTTTATCTGCCTCTCGCTGTCCTCTACAGATCCTCCAGACTCTGACGTCCCATCTTCCTTGTAAATAAACATACGTTTATTTCTGCCTCCATCAACCTCTTCAGTATTCTGAGCACTGGTTGAAAATATATTTGCCAAAAAGTGATAAGGAAGGGAACCCAAAAGGAGAAGGAGAATTTTAGGGGACACTTTTTTTTTTTTTGGTAATATTTGGTATTTTTTGCTTCTTTTTCTGCATTTTATAATATTTAATTTTAAATAGTGCAGCGTTTCTAACATTTATTGTAATTTCTGCAGCAGAGAGCTGGCAGCCCACACAAAGGTACAGGCCTGAAAAAAAACCCCAGTCTGGATAGTGAATAAAACCAGCTGCGAGGAAAACACATTTATTCTGGACCTTTGCTACAGAAAGATTATTTTAGAATCCACAGACTGAAACTGGTCTGTAAAATCAGTTTGCTAGAACCCGTCATAGAGGTCAAATAATCTGCAGAGTCTAATTTTTATAATTTGCGTCTCAGTCAAAGTACAATTTGTGCATTTTTCAGTATTTTTGCAAAATAAAACAGCATTTTATCCATTTGGACCAGTGTCCTGACCTTCACTAAGGTGGGGACAGTTTGTAACTGATGAACAGCTGAGCCAAAGTGTTTTTTTTTTAATAGTAAATGAATAAAACACTCCGTTTTATGCTTTAAAGGCCCATCATGCGCTCGGCACTCTGTTGGAGCTGCTTCCTGAGAGGGACGTCAGGAGAAATGAAGAGTTTCTACTTGACATTTAGTCTGATGTGATAATCAAACTACTCTGTGAAAGCATCTCTCATCTCTCGTCCTCTCGTGTGGATTGTTGCTCGTTCACCCCAAACGGGACGGGCTGCATTAAAGTGGGCCTGCTCATCATTTGTCACCGGGCCCAGGGGTAATGAACAGGGTGAATTGGATGTACTCTCTAATTATGGAAAGGACAAAAAGCCAGCCAGAGTCTTTCGTCAAGGTCTTCGCTCCCGCTTCCTGCAGCACATGCAGAGCAGCTTTCACTCATAAATCAGAGGCGCCACCATGAAGGGGTTCTGGAAACCCAGGATGATCGGTCGTGCAGCAGAGAACAAGCGGAGATGAAGTATCTGACGCCTCCATGTTAAAGAAACTGTCGCCGATCAGCCCCCACCTCCGGGAGGAACCGCAGCCTCATCAACATGATCGACAACCAGGCTCTAACCTTGGAGCTACGGCGGCCATTACGATCGATCGGCGGGCTCCTGAGGCCCCCGGCGTGCTAAGGCCCTCGCTTGGCGGCGGTTGCATTTTAAACGAACGCGTCTCCTCGTGGCCTGACGGCGGCGGTGAACCGAGCCGCCCACTTGTGCGCTCAAAACACGACTTCCGAGTTAAGGTTCTGAGAACCCGTGGTCATTTTGAGATTCCATCCGCGTTTTCCCACTCGAGTCCGTGGGTGTTTGAGGAGCGGGATTACAAGCGCCGACCTAATCAGATTTAATTTGTGCACTTGAGCAGCTGCAAACAGTGACGCCTCTGCCGGCTTTACATGTTTGATCCCTTCATCCCTCGTAAAGATTCATTTTTAATGTATAAACACCGGCGCAACGTTCCATCTGGTTGGAGAGTTTCCAATCTGATGCCGGGGTGGAAAAATAAATCCTTTCATTGAAACCCTGTTAGACTTATTAAAAATCACAATAAACCACTTTAATCACTTTCTGCTCTCCGCTCCGTTCTTTATTCCTGCTGAGAAACTGGAGATAAAAACTTCCTCCTGGGGACTCAAAATGTGGACATTTATGTCCTGAAACTTGACTTTCTGCTAAACGCTTGTTTAAAACTTTGTTTATTTCTCTTCTTGCTTGCCAAGAGGAATTATGACACAGACTGACGCTCTTTTTTTAAGTTTTGAAAGTTGCATTCGCTGACCTGGAAATAAAAATCCTGTGATCCTAAGGGGTGTCTTGCTCAGGGACACTTCAACATGTGACTGCTGGTGAAATCGAACCCCCAACTGTCCCACTGGAGGACGACAGCTCCAACCACTCAGCCACAGCTGCCCCCCCCACACACACCGCTGTTGTTCTTGGGTACTTCCTGTGAAGAATTATGGGTAATCAAATACTTGTTTTTGAATTAACGCAGACCTGACAGGTGACCTTTTGTCATTTGGAGTGACCTTTGACCCCCTTATAAACAACCTAGAAGTCCTAAGCTCACAGGGTGCAATCAACAGGACTCCAGCTACAACATGTTAAAGTGTGATGTTCCTGGGTACTACCTGTGAGGAATTATGGGTAATCCAACACTTGTTTTTGAAATAACACGGGCCTGACTGGCAACATTTTGACGTTTGGAGTGACCTTTGACCATGGAACCACCTGAGAAGCCAAGGTCCCACTATCAACAGGATATTAAACAGCATATTAAACCTTTGTTTTCCTGGTGCTTCATGTCCAGAGTTATGGCTGATCAGACACTTGTTTTTCTAAAAGTACAGGCATGACCGACCACCTTTTGGCCTTTGGAGTGACCTTTGGCTTTGACCCCCCCTCCCATTAGGAACGATCTAAGAGGCCTAATCTCAGAGGGTGCAATCAGCAGAACCCCAGCTATAACATATTGAAGATTGGTGTACATAGGTACTTCCTGTAAGGAATTATGGGTAATCAAATACTTGTTTTTAAAATAACACAGGCCTGACAGATGACCTTTTGACCCCCTTAGGATCCACCTATGAAGCCCAGCGTCACAGGGAATCATCAACAGGATGCCAGCAACAACACCTCACAGTTTTGTTTTTCTATCCTGTTCAGAGTTGTGGCTACTCAAACATTTGTTTTTGTAACGGTGGTCCATCAGGGACAGGCTGGACCTGCTCGACACTTTGTGTCTGGTTTTATTTGATTTATCTCAGCTTCTGGTGTTCAAAACATCAAAGTTCATGCTCGATAATCCAGCGGCTTCGGATGTTGTCAGTCCATTAAATGGACGTTATTAGTTGTGATCATCA
>JARVGV010001740.1:29809694-29821429 GCA_031762435.1 Hypsolebias longignatus | reverse complement strand
GATGAATGGGTGTATGAATGGGTGTATGAATGGGTGTATGAATGGGTGTATGAATGGGTGTATGAATGGGTGGATGAATGCTGTAAAGCGCATTGAGGCCCCTCATAGGGGGCCGGAAGGTGCTATAAGCTCCATTTACCATAAAAATGATTGCTGGTGGCATGAAGTTTCATTACTGGTACAGTACTTGGTGTTTCTGGACCCAACAGAGTCCTGAACTTTGTTTATTTAAGGATCCCCATCAGTCTTTACCCTCATAGACCATTCTTCCTGGGGTCCACATCTAAAATACACAAATCTTACAACTCAAAATCTCACGAAAAAAAAAAAAAACAACTAAAGATGCAAGAACGAGTTGTTGACAAATAATTCCAAGGATCATCTGAAGAAACTGAGAACGGCTGATTTTAATGCACGAATCTGCAACTTCCTTTGTGGCCATAAATAAAATTTACAGTCCAGAGACGCCAAATGGACTTTATGGTGTCAAGTGTCCACTGTTTAGTATGTTGACATGTAAATGGTAAATGGACTGTACTTCTATCTACTCAAGATACTCCAAGCTCTGTACAACACATTCTGTGATTTACCTTCACACAGCACTACGTCTCTACACAGATGATCTGAATCGCTCATCAGAGCTTTATCACATTCATACATCGATGGGACACATCGCAGGCAACGAGGGGTTCAGTGTCTTGCCCAGGGACAGATGGAGGACTCGAACCCCCAGCTCTCTCGTTGGAGGACGACTGCTCTAACCACTCAGCCGCCCCATGTTGAAACAGAAAAACACAAACTCTTATTTTACATTTTACGCCTGAATTATGCAGTTTTGAGTTTTTTTCCCCCCATTCGTGTTAAAATGAACGTTTTCTGCTGTGCTTTAAATTTTTAAACATTCATGTTTTGCATGTTCGTCTGGGTCAAAGCTCCAAAGAGCTGCGGGTCGCCGACCTCTGCTCTCGTGTCTTTTTGCATCTCGTCGCGTTCGCTTCACTTGATTTGCAGTTTGTCTCGAACACGTGGCAGAACCGGACGCCACAAGTGGCTGCTCGCCTTCTGCTGCCATCTTGTTCTCAAAGAAACGAGTCCTTGGAGGCGTGTGTGAAACCATCAGATTATGTTGTTTGCATGTGAGTAATGGCACCATGAGCAGCGGCGTGCACACGTTTCTGGACACCAGAGGACGTAGCTGCACGGAATATGTCGGCATGAGCAGCAGCCGTCGGCTGTTTTCAGGAGACGTTTGTGAACCTGTGGTGCTCAGCCCTGAAGTTAAAGTTGGTTTGAACTCGTTCGTTTGTGTCGCATGTTGTCGTGGAGCAGGAAGTGATGAAGTGAAATCTGAGCACAGAGCCCAGACCCTTGGTCTTCATTACTGTATGTGTTGTTGAAGGAGGAGGAGGGAGGTGCTGTTTCTTTAGAAAAATGAATGCAGTTCTTGCCCACGTCGTTTTCTCTGGATGTGAATTATTTACAGCAACAGTGACTCTGTTTCAAGACGGTGATGCTGCATCTGAATTTTCCAAGGCGCTGCAAGAGAAGCCGTTGTTTTCCCAACATGAGACTTTTATTTCAGCTGCGTACAATCGAAATGCTGTTCGGCTTCTGAGCGCAGCTGCTGTCAGTCATTGTCCACGTTCAGAAGGACGTTTTCTGCACAGCTTCGCTGTTCGGTTGTCGAAGAGCGTTTATGTTCATATGTATAGAAGATCTCTTTAGTATGTAAATAATGATTTGACAGATTTGCCGGGGCTGTTTAGTGCAGGTGCAGAAAACAGATTTTTAGATTTGATCTTCACCAGGCGGACGAGGAGAGACCAGGAGGTGCTGCTCCATCACCACCTGTTTATACATTTAATCAGATTTTGAATTATTATGATCGATATCTGGATTAGCGACAAATTTGGAGACGTCAGCAGCTGTTTAAGCTGTCTGGAATGTGTGTATCGGGCTTGGAAACACTCAGGGCACAATCACACCAGCACTGTTGTCCTGAGCTCTAGTCCGTTTGCTTAGGAAGTCCGGTTTGTTTGGGGAGGTGTGAACACGCCATCGAACTCCGTCATGGACCAAAAAGGTGAACTCTGGCTCACCTAAAAACTTAGGTCTCTGTTCAGTTGAAGAAAACTCTATAGCACGGTTCGAGTGCAGTGTGAATGCAAACAGACCGGACACCGTTCCAAAAGCAGGAAGTGGACGACAGTGCAGGGCAAACAAATGCACATTTCTCTTACCTTGCATGGAGCTGTCATCCGCCTCATGTAAAAAAACAACATTCTCCATGGTCTTCTGCCTCATCTTCCGCTCATGCTGAGTCCATTGTTGCAAAATGACAAAACAGAACTCTTAAAACCACTAAAATTTGACGCCACTCTGTATTTTTTTATTTCAGAAGAAGGTCTTTAGAGGTTTTTGTCATTTCTTTCAGTAGTTTTTGGTGCAGCGCCACCAGCAGAGTGGTGGAACAGGTTGGTTCGAACAGGTTGGCTCGACTGCACAGTGCAGTGTAAACACAAACCACCCCAGCTCAAATGTAAACAAAATGTTATGAATATTGGTCCCAAACCGAACCGAGTCTATCAGACTATCAGGTGTGAAAACAACCTCGGACTCTGTGCGAACTATCTGTGGACCTGTATCAGAGCTGAACAGGCAGGACTGTGGAACTTCGACACTCTGACCCCACCCAGAGAGCATATGTGGACACTAGAGTTGTACTGGCTGATGGACACTGTAACATCTTTATCAGGACTAAGGAAACTGCCCCTGCAAAATGTATTATGTCTCTATGTTGCTGTGGTGAGGTAGATTTTTTTTTGTTTTAAACTGTGCCCTGTATCAAGGACATGTTATGACAAAGCTTTTTATTTTATTATTATTATTTTTTTTAATACAGTCTCTCCTCATGTTTTCTTCCCCTTTTCTTTTCTAAGTGATAACGGCAGCGCTTCATAGAAGCTGCAGCCCGGTACACTTCTGTCTACCCTTGGGACGGCTGTATGGAACGTAATTTTGCTGTACTTAACTGTGCATTTAACAATTAAGCTGATTCTGATCAATTTAATCCCACTCTGTGTTAAATACTGACATCCGACAAACTGACGCAGGCTAACATGTTTTTATGAAACCACAAGGACATTATAACTAAATTCGATCCAAATCATTTTAGATGAACGTTAAACTCTGAAACTGTTGACAAAAAGTTCTTTGCAACATTTGGTGCATCTTTACAGAAAAAAAACATTTTTTTTTTTAGTTTTCTAACTCCATCTGTAGAGATTTACAGCAGATGAGTAGCGTGTTAGCGTTTTCTATTTACTGTTCTTCAAATGTGCAGCAAATGCATCTTAAAAACTGGAGGTTCTTAACTCTTCAAATAGTATGAGGGTGAAAACTGCTGCATTTGAGCGGTTAAAGAAGAGTTTTCTTTAGCTTTTGTGACATTCAGCATGAAAAACCTCTCAACACTTTGTTCGGAGCACTTCTGCTTCACGTTGGAGTCCAGCTCTTCGCATTTTGGGTCATTGATTGTTAAATATTGTCTCCTGTGTTTGTGTTTTGGACCCGACTTGATTAAAAACATTAACGAGTCGCGCAGATTTGAGGGCGTCGTGCGTTTGCCTCTGAAGGCCAATCATACGCTGAATGATGCATAAATAAAAGGTGCAGCGCTGTCATATTTGAGAAGCCCTGTTGGAGGAGGCAGCACATTCAACCGATATTCAGTGACCGTGTTCGGACTGGATGAGGATTTGTCTGAGATGTGTCGCTGAACGCTGCTGTGGATGAGAATTGATTTTCCTCGACTGAACCTGAGCAGCCGAGCATCATAAGAAACCTTTTTTTTTTTTTTTTTTCCAGCTCTAAGCTTATTGACAGTTTGGCGACAGAGGACATCATTGGGGTCGCAGCTCCACTGAAGATCATTTACGCTGCTTCAGGCGTGCGGTAACGTCGGGCTGTAATCGATGATTTGGATGAGTTTTGCTGCAGCTCTGAGGCGTTTCAGTGCAGTTTGCACAAGTTGCCGTCCTCCTCTCTCCTTTGACCTCCTAAAAGATCAGCGTCATGGAAAAATGCACCGCCTGGGCTGTTTGTTCTTTGCTTGCTGACCTGTTCGCTGTATTGATCTGTTTGAGCTGTCGGATGACTGGCACACAGGGCGCAGCGCCAGTCCGTCTTTGACCGCCTCACTTTATCTTCCACAGAGGATTCGATACGCCGACACCGGTCTCTGCAGACTTTTACGTTGCATTCGTCAAACTTTTCCTCAACCGTGCTGTTTTTTTAATTTTATTAAATTCATAACAAAATTCATGACAATTTTCATACTCAATGTGTTTTATTTATTTATTTTTTCACTGGAAAATGTTTGATTTAGGTCAGAATGAAGGGTAATTTATTTCTAGTTATGCAGCAGCACTGGTTGGGCTGAACTGTGAAGGAGAACAAGATAAGGAGGAAAACTTAGGCTGGAGATGAAAAGAGGAAGAGACTCTTTTTAAAGGAGAAGGGCAAAGGGAATGAGAAATGGGGATGAAAATGAGAAAGGGGTAAGGAAGGAGAAGATGATAAAAGGATTACAGAAGTCAGGAAAGGTTCAGTCTGAGAGAATGAGACAAGAGCGCGAAGGAGGAGAAGGATCCATGAGTGGAAGCGTGAAATCCCACAGGGCTCCTTTTCTTTTAGCACTGTTCTGTTTTAGTTTCTGGAGGAGGAGGATGGAAAGCAGCCTGTCTGTCAGAGGCGAGTCAACGCAGCCGCCTTCCTTCCTCTGATTACCGCTGCGGCACCAGAATCCTGCAGATTCCCGAGCGATAAGTCAGGTGGAGTCAGTAATGGGGGGGTCTTGTCAAACAGGTGGGCACCTCGGTGGTTGAGCTGCAGACTGAGCAGATTGTTTCTGCTGCACAATGACGGCTGTTCATGTGATTAAAGGAGAAAACTGAGGCTTCCTGAGCACGTGTCAGACGTGATGTTTCTCTTCTTCTCTTGTTTCCTGTCAACTTGATGAATGCGGTTCAGTGAAACACAAGGATGAAGATTCGTCTGGGCGGTGGATTGCTGTGGGCGGCCATTGTTTCTCTGGAGCTGCTAAAATCAGCGAGAAGTCAAACATTTTTTGTAAACTATGGTGTGCACATATGTTGTTGTTGTTGTTAGTATCACAAGTTATGGTCTTTGCGTTTCAGGGGGTTGTTGCTGTTCTTTGTGTTAACGTAGTTTAACTTTCACCTTCATCTATTGGTTTGGACTTTTGACATGCGAACAGGAACAAACTCTTGGGGATTGTCAGGACGTGCAGCGAAACTGCTGTCACAATCCTACAGAACCTCACTGACCTACACAAGGTGAGTTCAGTGAACAGGGCTAGGCTGATTCTGGCAGATCCCGATCATCCACTCAACGGTGAGTTCAGGTGGCTTCCATCTGGATGCAGGTATCTGCTGCCCAGATGTAGGCCGAACAGACTGAATAACTCAGTCATCCCTGTAACGACCAGGCTTCTCAACAAATGCTGATTTCTCTACTATTATTTTAACGTCTCAATGTCTTTAGTTTGGATGTTTTGTGTCTTATTGCCTTTTGGGCATAATAAAGATACTTGAACTTTATTTCATCCTCAAAGACCTGAATGGTACAATTATTTGAAATACTGCACTTTATACAGGAACCTGGAAGTTGAAGCCAAAGAGGTGACAGCGCCCCCCACTGGATGGTCCTGCACAAGCTTTGTCCTGCTTCGCTATTTAAACAAATGGAACACTGCCCTTATTAAAATAAAATAAATAATAAAAGCTTTAGACAACTTTCAGGTGTTGATTCTTGTTGCTACATGTTCAAATATAAATTCTCTAACAACTTATTTTAAGCCTTAACAAGGTGATGTGAGATTGGGACTGTGCACGTGAAAGTCGGTGGCCTCTCATCCTTTTTGTTATCCTACTTTATCATGCTGAGACCCCCGGTCTTGTCTGCCCAGAGACAGACCAGTTAAGAACCAGTTCTGTACGGATGAGACAGGCCCAGCCTCCCAGGGTCGACACCCGATGAGTAATTTTTTATTTTGCTGGCTTCCATCACGTAGATTTGCACTTTCACCCATTTTTCACCATCAGAAACAGATCAGACCTGTGACATCACATATTGTCACCCCACTGACACACTGTGATAGGCTGTGCTCCTGGAAGAAGGCGGAGCCTAGAGCCAATATAAGCTGGGGCGTCCGCTTCCACTTCCGGGTTAAGAAGAGTTGAACGGACGCCTCAGCGCAGAAACTGTAACTGTCTCCTGCCTGACGAACATTAAATTGGTAAATGGAAATCATATCTCTTGATTTATTTGAGTTAGAGCGAGTTTGTTCGTCATCTGGGGTGGGGGGGGGGAAGAACCACACGCCGGAGGTGGGGAGTCGGACTAGCGTCAGGGCTCGACCCGGTCCAGATTCTCACACTTTTAAGCAGAGTCCTGTTGGCTTCAACTCCCAAGGACTAAAAAAGGATGGGAACATTTTATTTGGTATACACATCGGGGGGGGGGGGGGGGGGGGGCGGCCACGGGGGGGTGGATGCAAAGTGGGGATGGGGGCAGGAAAAGACGTGCACAAATTGGAGGCTACTGTCTTTTACTTTAGAGGGAAGTTTGGGTCTAAATAAATCAAATTGCTTTGACCATGAAGACGTTTCATTTCAAGTTAGTATCATTGTTTTGAGTGAGGTTCAGCTATTTTTCCTTGCATGTATATATACACAGTATACATATTCATAAACTCATGTGCACTGCAGTTATTTAGTTATTAAGCTCATGAAAGCTGCCTGTCTCTTTCTGGCCACTTGTGAGGTAGACAGGAAATCAGAGTAAAACTTGTATTAAATTTATTCGACCATTCAGTCATCACCGCTGTACATTATAACATGACATCATCTTGACTGCA
The DNA here is from genome assembly GCA_031762435.1 of Hypsolebias longignatus. Lineage (NCBI taxonomy): Eukaryota > Metazoa > Chordata > Actinopteri > Cyprinodontiformes > Rivulidae > Hypsolebias > Hypsolebias longignatus. Next base: position 29,814,489 of record JARVGV010001740.1, on the reverse strand, counting down.
TAACAAACACCTAAACACAAGGAAGATTACATCATTAAAGGAAGTACATGTATTTATATTTAGTTTGCCTGTAACTTCTCTTTTTCCAAAATGCAATGCGTTGCGTTGTTGCGTCAATGTTAACATCAAGCAAACTTTTCCTGTGAGACACTGTTTTTTTTTTTTTACCATTTTCTGATTTTTTTTTTATTTAGATATTTTAGGATTTCACTGAGTGCACAATATAGTGCAATGTTCTTTAGATGCTGTTGTCAGTTGCAATAATCCACATGTTCACTCCCTTTTTATCCCTCAGTGCTCACAACCTTTTTGTGTTTTAGCAGCTCAACCATCAACCAAGTCAACTCTTGGTCTTAAGGGTACATGAACATACTGGCATGAGGTTAGGATGCCTGAATGCATGGTGCTTGAAATATTATACAGCTAATAGGCTGAGGGGGTGTAGGATGGGGTGGGAGGTGGATCCTTGGATCAGGGCCTCTCCCGAAGAAACGAGGACTTTTCTCAGGTTTGTGAAGATAGATCTGAACCAAAAGAGAAGTCTCGATACTGGTTTGTCTACAGTCCAACCCTCACCTTTGGTCATGATGAGGAATGGATCATGTGGATGTTTGGACAGGTGAGATCCAAGCAGCTGAAACGAGTTTCCTCTGTATGGTGGCCGGACTCAGTCTAAGGTGAGGAGCTCTATCATCTGGGTGGAGCTCAGGTAGAGCATGAGAGGCAGTCAGCTGAGGTGGTTCAGATGCCTTCTGGACGCCTCTGTTTGGAGGTTTTCCAGGCACATCTCTCTGGAAGGTAACCCCAGGACAGACCCAGGGCTCTGGAGGGATTAGATCGATACGTTATTAATCCCAGGTGGGAAATTTGAGAATTGCACAAGATGCATTATAAACTATTACAAGATTTGGGATCAGACATCCCCTCTGGCCTGGGAGCACCTTGGGATCCCTCGAGAGGAGCATGTCGATCGGGAGAGGGAGGTCTGGGTTTCCCCTCAAAGACCTGTTTCTTCTGCAGACTGTGAATAATAGACTATTCAAAACGCCAAAGTCCATGCTCAATAATCCAGGTATAAAATCCAACAGTGTTCAGTCAGGTCATCTGGACGGTTTCTTTTTTTGTGCTGAGACGTTTCACCCTCCATCCAGAAGGCGTCATCAGTCTGAGGAAACGCCAAACAAAAGTGATGTTCCCCCAACAGCTTACTCCAAAGTGGGGGGAAAAAAACACCCAGTGGACTTTGGTGTTTTGAACCAGTTTGACAGGACTGTGGAGGGGGGAGAGGGTGGGCACCAGAGGCCATCTTAGCACTAACATAACAGTTTTTATTTGTTTTTTCCACTTTGGAGTAAGCTGTTGGGGGAATATCACTTTTGTTTGATGTTTCTTCAGACTGATGAAACCTTCTGGATGGAGGGTGAAACGTCTCAGCACAAAAAAGAAACGTCCAAATGACTTGACTGAACGTTGTTGAATAACAGGCGGTGATTTATTGAAGTTAAGACGTCTCTGTGGAGCCCACACATGAACATGTCAAATAACCAAAGGTTTGCTGAGTAAATTCCACGACGACTGTCAAAACATTTTGTCCATGAAGATGAATCCATCGTCACTGTGACGCCTCGGGGGGAGTAACGTGATCATAAATGTCTTTCATCCTCTGGGAACAGATTCAGAAAATCCCTCAGAGTTGGAACCAAGAATTTAGAAGAAACCGATGGTTCGTGCTGAAAAGAAAAAGAAACCTCTGTTAGTCAGTTTGAGACGTATCGAGGCCACAACTTCTCCTCGACTCGGGACACTTGGCTTGAAGGCGTGAGCACGAATCTGTGCCGAGTCGCTGTGACAAGGCGTCGCTTCACGAACCACAGCTAAAGTGACAGATGGAGCGCTGAGACGCCCAATAACTCATCTCAGGCAGCTCTGTCTTCTTTGTATTCTTTGTTCTGCACAGAAAAGTAATTTCCACCGTTCATTAGGACTTCGCTATGGCTTCCCCCAGATGGATGAGCACACAGACCCCCACTCCCAGTTAGGTCGATGCGTTCAAGGACTCCGCCATCTAACAGGGGCTGATTCAGACCTGCACACAGGTGCCTGTCTGGTCAGAGTTGAATAATTATGAACTGAATGGCATTTAGGAGCCATTTTTATAACGAGACCCCTTTTAAATGCACAATATATAGTTTGATTGAAGAGAGAAGAAAGGGGGGGTTGGTTCCACCACAGCGGCCCCAGTGGGAGCACAGTTTTGGATCCCCCTTATCTCTGGTGCATTTTTCTCCCGCCAAACACAACAAAGCTTCAGGCTGTCTCCAGCTCAGGCCTGGGAAGCAATTATGGGCGGGTGGATGGATGAATGGAGGGAGAGGAGGCTATTTTTTGATAAGCATTTTGTTAACTTTGATGTTCCATTTGTTTTTTTTTGTTTGTTTTTTTAATTCCGTTAGTTACCAGGAAATACTTTTTTTTTAACATAAAGTAGCAATAAATGTTACGGCTCAGTTAGTTAGTTGAATTTTACTTCATAAAACAGCCCAGCGTTGACAGGCGACATAAGTTACCCCACAAGGACCAGACTTTATTGTGTGAACGCTTGTGAAACGTTCACTCATCCACTTTTCTTCCGTACATTTTTCACCATCAGTTTTTGTGCTATTTCAACAAATCATAAATCAAAACGTTCAGCTCATTCAGGAGAGGGGTGCTATGACATTTGTCATTGGTGCAACTTTAGCTTTTTGAAATATTTTGCCTTTTCTGCCATTTTTTTCCTCATAGAAAATGAATTGAGCTCATTTTTCATCCTTCAAATCTTAAGATCTGTTCACAGCCTTTTACTGCTCCTTTCACATTTTGTTCTGCTTCAGCTGCTTTCAGCTTTTTCAGCTGTTTTCTGCTCCTTTCACTTTTTGTTCTGGTTCAGCTTCGTTCGGTTTCCTTGTGCAAATATAACAATTTTTTTCAGCTACTTTCAGCTGTTTATTGTGCTGCTTTAAGATTCTTTTGGCAAACTACAACATTTTTGTGCTTCTTCTAACTCCCTTCTGCTAATTTCAGCTTGTTATGCTTCTTTCAGCTTCTTTCGGCAAGTTTCAACATTTTCTGCTATGTCAGCTACTGTTGAATAGTTTTTATGCTATTTTGAGCTTTTTCAGCCATTCCCACATTTTTTGCATTCATTTCAACTTTTTTAGCCTAATTTAGCAAAAATGTGCTCTCTCCACTTCCTTCTGTTAACTTAAGCTTCTTTCTGCATTTTTAGCTACTTTTCCGTGTGTGCGTGTGCGTGCGTGCGTGTGTGTGTGTGTGTGTGTTTTAGCCTAATTGGGCAAAATTGTTCTCTCTCCACTTCCTCCTTCTAATTTAAGCTTGTTCTACTGTTTCAACTAACTTTTTAGCGTTTCTTCGCTAATTTCGGCTGTTTGCAGATAAATTCAAGTTTTAGTGGTAATTTCTGTGACTTTCAGTCTAATGAACTTATTTCTACTAATTTCAGCATGTTATCCTCCTTTCAGCTTATTTCTGTTTCAGCCTTTTCTGCTTTTTCAGCTAGTTGTTTTGTGTTAAATTTAGCTTTTTCAGCTAATTCCACTTTTTTTAAGCTCATTTCATCTCCTTCTACTTGTTTCTTGTAGTTTAAGCTTCTTATGCCTTTTCAGCTATTTTCAGCTAATTTAGCTTTTTAGCTAATTTTCTAGTTGTGGGGCTCATTTCAGTTTATTTAAACCTAATTCAGCAAATATGCATTCTTTGCTTTCTTCTGCTAACAGGCTGTTCTCCCATTTCAGCTACATTTCAGCATGTTTTTAGCTAATTTCATTTTTTTCCCAGCAAGTTCTTCATCAAGAAGCATCCATGCTGCATTTTTGCATGAAATGCAATTCCTCTAATTATGAATTATACATTTTTACTCTCATTTATAAATTAAGCACTTCTCAGGCATATTTACAACTCATAAACCTTAGAGGTCAAAACCTGAGGACCAAAAAATAAAATCAAACTAAAGGAGATTTAAAGATTAAGTTGAGCTATTTGCAACAACGCAAATGAAACTTCTCTGTTTTTAACGTGACTCTACCTCTAATTTTGTAAACAATAAAGAATATTTGCTATATGCATTACACTGTTAGCCTGATTGTAAAGAAATGCCGAAAAGCCAGTGTCACAATTAAAGCCCTCTCCCTGTTCTCTGGCTGTGCAGCCGAACCTAGCCGACCACATTACTCAGCTATTTAGGTGTGATTAATGAGCGCAGCCTCCACAGCAGGAGAGACGGATCAAACTGTTATTTGTATTTGTTGTAATCTCCTCTGTGGGTTATGAGAGTTTTAGGAACTCATTTCATGTCAACCCTGTTATTTATGGAGGCAGAAGTTTCACCCAGACAAGCTCCCTGATAAGACACAGAGGAAATGAGGAGCAGAATTAAAACCAAGAGATTAAGCAAAGGTATTCAAATTAAATTGTGCAGATATATTTATTTTCACTACTTTTCCACCTGTTAAACCACATTAAAGTTAAGGTTGTTCTTAATAGAAGCCCAAGTTGAGTCAAAACAAAGTTTTTCTTTTATCACATAAGAAACTAAAACGTGTTTTTCTGGGTATAAGATCAATCAAAGTAAAATCTAAACAAAAAAAAATGATCTGTGAAAAATAAATGTGAAATAAGGGCTGACAAGTTTCAGCTTCTCCAACAAGTTTCAGCATGAAGCAGAGCATATGCTAAAATGAGCAAAGCAGTGGCTAAAAGCTAAATCATGCAAAAGCTAAAGTCAAAAATGGCAAAA
>JARVGV010001740.1:29746685-29761152 GCA_031762435.1 Hypsolebias longignatus | reverse complement strand
TTTCCTTTAAAATGTTACATTTACTCAGATTAAACTTTTGATCTGTCATCTATGTTCTATTACAAATAAAATATTGATATTTGCCATCTCCACATCAGTGTGGCAGCAATAAATGTAAAAACTCAACAGGTCATCAGCTGCAGGAGGGAGGAGGATGATCCTGGGTGGTCAGTCTGAAGTCAGTTTGATTAACCTTTTTTTGTCTTTCATACACAAAAATGCAGATTTCCAAACATTGATTCGTGAACTGGAACGTGCACAAAAGATGCAGCCCAAAGTTTGGCCTTTTTTAAAAGTAGGTTTTCAAGGTGAGACAATGGGATGACATAAAACTTTATTAATCTCTATTTTTATCTGCAGATCTGGTCAGGACAAGACACAAATAATACTGTTCTTCTCCTGCTGTCAAATTATAACATGCAGCATTTTTATTTTTTATGTTTACACTTGTTATGAGAAAACCTTAAAATATCGAATTCCTTTATTTTATTATTTTTTATTTCTTTATTGTAAATTTTACTTAAATGGTGTTAAAATGATAAAACTGTTCAGATGCTTTCAGGGAATTGGCCCTTTGGTGAAATAAAATCAACTAAGATTGGCGCAAATTATGGAGAAATGAAACATAATATAAAATGCACATCATTGTGGTCAGGCTTTCAAAATTATCTAAAATTGCTACTTTTAAGAAAAGAAGGCAAAATACTCTCTTTTATAAAAATGTTGCTGAATGTTTTTTTTTTTAAATTTATTTATTGGATAGTTATTCATAAAAACCAAATGGAAATGCTATGGTTTTGTCCAATGACAACATCCAGGTCACCAGAAAGTTTTATTACAAAAATATAATGAAATGTTTTGAAAAGCTGAATGTGGAAGAGCTTGATCAAGGGTTGATTCTGCCAAACTGAATCTATAAATCATCCCTGAGATGTTTCTATGAAGAAATAAAATTGTATATTTGAAACTTTCTTGTTTTCTTTCTCTCTTCCTTAAAAGTAGCAGCATATTAAATAAATAAATAAACACTTTACAAGTAAGGCTCCAAGGCCAAAATGGTTCAGAAAAAAGGTTTGTAAATTCAATCATCCAGGTAACCTTAATAAACTTAATAATCTTAGGCAACCAGGTAATCCAGGTTTAACCTTTTTTGTTATCTGCCTGGATGTTTGAGCTGACATACTTTACAAACTAATAAAAAAACAAAGAACAATTTTGTCCTGAACAACCTTTGTGCGTTCAGTTTGGACTCCTCGTTGTTTCAGACCTCTGCACAGACAAACAGCCGCACTGACGGCTTCACGCCGGTGAAAAGCTCTGATTTCTGACTCCGCTCGGCCCGTTAGACTTTAATGATTTGATTCACAGCTCACGTCTCGCTCGCTCTTTAACTGGAGGATTTCATCGAACCGGGAACACGACTTATTAAATCTCTGGAAAAAGAAAAAAGAACAAACTGTTCAATGTCCAGTTCATCCTTGAGCTGAGCTCTGATCGATGAGGGAAGATTTTTTTTTAGTTTGGGTCTACAGGTCTCGATGGCCGTAAAGAGAAATGCTGCTTATTCCTTTGAGAAATCGCTTGTTGATTCTTAGCAGCGCTTTTAGTTTTCATGGCAACAGGCGTAGATTTTACCGAGTCAAACTTCTGTGGATAAAGAAACGTGTTTTTCTAACTTCTTGTCATGTGCGCTTCACAAGACAAAAGCAGAAACGACCAGTTTTGTGTGTTCGGACTCAGAGGACTTGTTTTTATTGATGTTTTCATCACGATGGGGCTGCGGTAGCTTGGCGGTCAGCGCCGCCATTTTGCAATCCTGAGGTTGCCGGTTTGAACCCAGGAAGGGTATCTGATGTAAAGCAAATTTTCATGTTCGCTTGCTGAAGGAGGGCGCAACCAAAAGAAAAACTACTTTATAATGTTACTGTTGATTTCTTTCTCTTCTGAAGTAAAACAGCTTTCCTGCTTTACCAAAAATTCCCAAACCGGGTGTGAATCAGAATCGAATAAATCTGCAGTTACTGTCAGACTGAAACATGAAACAAGACGTGGTTTTATTTAATGTCATGGAATCAGACCTTACAGGCTGCCATACGATTCCTTCACGTCCTTCGTGCACACTGACCTCCTCGTGTTGCAGGAGGTCTAACGGCACCAACATCAGCTGGACTTAGACGCCGTTTTATTCCAAAACCCACAGTGGGATCTTAAAATAAAAAAACTCTTCACGGTGTCACATAAAACACAAGCAGCTCTTTTACGTGTTTAAACGTTTCATCTTTCCGTTCGTGTCTCCGCAGGGAGCCCCAGCACCAGTCCATCCCCTACCACTACTACGAGCCACGTGGCCCTGACGAGTGCGCCATGTACATCTCCCACGAGCGCGGAAAGCGCGGGAGCCACCACCGCTTCATCACGGAGAAGCGGGTGTTCGCCAACTGGGCACGGACGTTTGACATCCACTTCTATCAGCCGGACTGGAGCCCGCCGCCTCTCCCAGCCAACCGGACGCTGGAAGGGACCGCCCCCGCAGCTCCCAGGAATACGTGACTCGCGCTACAAGATGACGAAAACACTTTAAAGATGAGCCTCAGGAGGACGAAGGACGGGGAGCACTGGCCTCGAGGAGCTCCCGGACCTCAAAGAGAGCCTTGATCCCGCAGCAGCGTTTTGTTAACGAAGGGTGGCGAACCAGCGCAGAGCGGTTTGAAAACCTTGTTGGATCAAACACTTTCTCGAAGCATGCATGAGTGTGTTACCGTGGACCCTGCTGGTGTTTGAGCATATCTGAGTGTGTTCACCAGAAGGATCTGAGAGGATGCAAACTGGAGCTCAGTTTCTCCAACAAGTCTGTGCTGGAGTTTTTAAAAAATCCACACAGAATTCACCAGGAATGCAGAAAGACGCCATTAAAGAACCTGAAATCAGACAATGTAGGCAGAATGTGTTAAATCTGACTGAAGGTGTGAATCATTACTTCAAATGTCACAATTAAAAAAAAAAAAATCAAGAGATTCTGTAAACGCTCATCTCGTGAGTCCATTTCAAAGCAGTTAAATAAATCACTCACCCGACTTCCACTTCTTCTGCCTTCGAGGTGTGCAGCACAGCCAGGATGATTGACAGGGGGGGCAACAGTCTCCGGGATGTTTTCTCTCGTGCGCGCACTTCTTTCAGCTCTGGACGTTTACATCATAAGTCTTTGTTGGTGCCTGTCAGTGGCTAATAGTGCAATTTATTTAACTACAAGCTGAATTTCCATGTAAAAGCTCAGCCATGTCACTGAAGACAAGTGTGAGATGAAGATGGAGAGCAGGGGAGCAGCAGCAACATCCATCCTGCTATATTCATCTGCTGCTGAGCCACATTCACCTTTCAGCGAGATGACATCGTTTAGAAAAACAGTTGTTTTTTTGTTAAACCGAGTGTGATGTGTCTCCTGCTCTGGACTCTATTTTATGAGCTACATGTGGACTCCCCCTCCCAATTCTCCTTTCATGAATAAAAATCAGGTGTCAGTCAGGAAAAAAAGTGATGACACGGTTATTTTAATGGATACACGCTGTAGCCGAGCCCCCATTGATTTTCCCCACATCCTTTTAGCGTGAGTAATGGGACATCAGAAGCTGTAGATCAAATACATAAGTGCTCGCGCCACAGCTTCACGGCTCAAATTATGTGATGCTTCTCGGGCCGAACAGATTACCTTCTCCAACTCCTGCTGGTTTTGAACCATGACACGTTATGACGCTGCATCCGAGAAGCACTGGGTCTAATGAAGGCGAGATTCAAAGTACTAATTAAATAGTCAATTCTGATTAAATGTAGTGAATCGATAGAAATCCTCTGACTCGTGCTTACCTGCAGCAGAGTAGTCTGAGCTGTTTTAGAGGCCATCCACACGAAAACGTTTTTTTTTTGTCCTTTCTGAATTACACAATCATCTCCTTCGTTTTCTTCACATCGATGTGAAAGTTGCTCTTTCTGCACCAGCTCTCCAGGTGTTCCACCTCCTGCTTGTAGTCGGACTCATCGTTTGTGAGGCATCCAACCACCGCTGTAAACTTTACAATGTGACAGTCATATGTGAGCAAAGTGAACAGGAGGGGGCTCAACACACAGCCCTGAGGGGAGCCAGTGCTGAGGGTTACGGTGGAGGAGAAGTTGTGGATTCTCACTGTGGCCTGTTGGTTAGAAAAACCCAGTCGCATAGGGAGTGGCTCAGTTGGAGCGCGAGGAGATGATCAACCAGAGTCTGTTGAAGACAGATGTGAAGTCCACAAAGAGCATATGGATGTAGGAGTCCTGCTCCAGGTGGGTGAGAGCAGTGTGGACCACAGAGGAGAGGGCATCCTCTGTTGATGGATTCTTGTAGTACACGTACTGGTGCCCTCAGTACTGATGTCAAGATACTGATTCGTGCAATCTCCTGCTCATCCTACCATCACTTGTGAACAAGATGCCCCGAATACCCCCAGGGCCTCAGATTTAGAGGAGTGGTCTCTCATCTCAGCAGATACACCAAGAGTCAGCTATGACTTATATAAAATTATTCTTTAAAAACATCATTTAATCAGAAGTGTCAATTATTAGTGCTCACATGTGAATTTAAATACGCTGCCAGGCCAAAATTTAAAAAAAAAAAAGATCTCACTATTGGACCGCCTTTAGCTTTGATTAATTTGCTGTGTCATTGTTTCGATAAGCTTCTGCAATGTCACAAGATCCATTTCCATCCAGTGTTGCATTCATTTTTCACCAAGGTCTTGCATTGATGGTGGCAGATCCTGACCACTGCACAAAGCCTTCTCCAACACATCCCAAAGATTCTCAATGGGGCTGAGGTCTGGACTCTGTGGTGGCCAGTCCATGTGTGAAAATGATGTCATGCTCCCAGAACCGCTCTTTCACAAGCCGAGCCCGATGAATCCCAGCATTATCATCTTGGAATATGCCCGTGCCATCAGGGAAGAAAAAAATAACCTGGTCGTTCAGTGCATTCAGGTAGTCAGCTGACATTATCTGAGCACATACTGTTGCTGAACCTCGACCTGACCAACTGCAGCAACCCCACATCATAGCACTGCCCCCGCAGGCTTGTACAGTAGGCCACATTTCTTCCTCGAAGACGATGGGTCGCCACCATCCTTCTAGTTTTTAATGTGTTGGACAGTTCTTAACCCAATTTTAGCAGTTTCTGCAATCTCCTTAGATGTTTTCTCTGCTTGATGCCAATGATTTGACCCTTCTCAAACAGACTGACATCTTTTCCACGACCACGCGATGTGGCTTTCAACATGGTTGTTGAAGAAATGAGAAGCAAATCATTGCACCAGTTGGGGTTAAATAACTTGTTGCCAGCTGAAACATAATGATCAGTAATTATCCAATAGGAGGCTCATACCTATTTGCTTAGTTAAATCCAGGTGGCGACTTTTGTTTTGGCGGTGCAATTAAAAATGAGACAAAACTAAAGATCCTCGTGATTAATACTCAACTGCTACCAAGATGAAACTTGGGTTGGTGAAGAGGATGAAGGCAGACTCACCATCACCCTCGACTGACAGGCAGCTGCCATTTTTTACTTTTCAATCTTGCTCTTTCGATCTGGTTATGACATCGAGCCGTGTGATAATAAATAATCAAATGAAAGAGCGGCAGCCCCCTCAGTATTCCCAAGAGCTACAAACAGATCCTCCATGTTCGTAACGGAGCGTCAGAGCATTTCCCTGCTTTCAAAAAAACACCACACTTCCTTTAAATAAAGCACACACATCAAAGGAACACGTTTTATTCATACACAGCTAAAAAAAAAAAGAGACATCATCTCCATCATCAGGCTTTAAAAATATTCATCAGATGAATAAAAAAGGTTTTAGCATTTAGAATCATTTGTAGCTTTTCTCAGTTGGAATAAATGTAAAGATAAAAATAAAGTTATTTTCATTAGTATTCTTCGTCTAACAGGATGTTGTTTGGCTTATAAACAATATTTCTCCATAACCATAAATAATTCCTACATGTATTTTTATCAACTACTAAAAATGTATGAAAAGTACGATCCAAAGTCTGATGGGAGGACGTGGCCTAGAAACATGTCACATTTTTAACAGAACATCCCCACAGCATTTTTCTACAACCTCAGCGATACGGTTCCTTAAACGAACCTGGCCTACATACTGGGACAAAAAATGGTCAACCAGTTTAAAAATATATATATTTGATGCATTCCATAATCCAGCTGTTCAGCTATTTGATGCTCAATGAAAATGTATTTCTTGTGAAGACGGTTTGTTTTGGAAAATAACGTGCGCTTCAGCAGATGAGCTCACCTGTCAATCAGAGGTGCTCCGTGGATACTAAAGCTAAAAAGTCCCAACGTAACTCGGTGAGTTCTGAAACAAATCTGAAGCCTCATACGTCATAAAAAGCTGGATAAACAGACCCCAAATCCAGAGCGGCGTTAAAAGTGATTCACGTCAAAGATGGGCCCGCTCCGCCTCGGGCGAGGCGAACGCATCCACCCAGAACAGCGTCCACGCCGGAGGAAACTATTGGGATCAAAACGGTTTATATCAGCAACAAACATGACGTCCTTTAGGAAAAGTTTAGCTTTTAAAGCAGATTTAATGGCTAATTTCTCACAATACTTGAAGCGCAGTTTTCTCTTAAAACAGTTTCAGAGCATAAAATGTGAGGAATGAGAGCAGCAGGTCAGAGCACTATCAATTATAGTTTTGTACAAAGCTGCAGCTCGGCGCTGCAGACCTGTGGTAAAACGGTTTCTAGAGTCAAAATAAAATCTTGAACGAGCCGTGGGTGTCTGTGCCCGTCCTTCATGAACAGTTAGAAGGTCTCAGACGATGCCCTCATGACAGACATGGTTCTTTCTTAAAATCTCAAAAAGTTTGTGAAAATTTCCCCACACTTTCATATTTACCTTTGTGAAGTTCAACTCAATGTGGACATACAAGACAGAACTGTTTTTATTAATAGTGCTGCATAAAAATATGAAGCTTGTATCTTTGGGACTGTAGGAGACAAATTAAAAAAATGCTATTTCATACGTTTGAAATGTATGTAAATGAAATAAGTGGACACTGCTGTGAATGATTTTTAAATTAATTTAAATTCAGCCACAGCATGACCTCATTGTGTCTCAGATTGTAAATTATTCTCCATTTTGCCTCAATCGGTTCCAGTTCCTCGCAAGCGTAAACGTCCTGCACATTCAGGCTGAATATTTTCTCCTCGTTCTATTTATAAAATGCAGATAATGAGCATCCTCCATCGGTTCGCTGATCATGGTTTTCAAATCCGTCGTAGGAATGAATCACTTTCATCTTGCCTCCAACTTGTTGTGTGAGCATCTTTAAATTTAACAGAATCCCACAAACAGCTGATTAAACTCGTAAAAAAAAAAAGAAACGTTTTCAGTGTTTACGTGCTCAGACGGTGCTGGAGTCTGAACCTGTGTGATCTTTACAAATCATCATGGCCGACTTTTCAACCTGAAACCTCATCTTCAGAGACGGCCGCTCCAATCCCCCCGTCACTGGCCGTCCCCAGCGAGCCGAGTGCGTCGGACTCGATCTCTATTAGCAAAAAGAAACCGCAGCGACCGCCGAGCGGAGCGTCTCAGAGACAAGCCGAGTAGTTCCCATTTCATCTTCTGAACAGGAACAAGATAACACGGGACATGGCGTCTGTTCTTAAGTGGATTTAGGCTCAAACGGTCACAGCAGCTTTACGTTGCATCGTCTCTGCTGCGAAGTGAACGCGAGAGAAGATCCAAGAGGCTGCTCGCTCTTTTCAAGTACAAGATTGGACGGGACAGAAACCTGCATTTAAAGCCGTAGCATTAAAACAGCTTAAACTGTGTACAGTGGTCCCTCGTTTATTGCAGGGGATCCATACCTTGAAGACTCGCAATAAGTGAAAAACCACAAAGTAGTAAAAGTAGTACAAGCACTGCGAAGTAGTTTATTTTATTATAAAGGCGTTTTAAACCCTTCCCACACTCTTGCAATATTCTAAACAATGTTTCTAAACTCTAAAACAGCTCAGAATGTCATGATTGCAGCTCCCTGCCTCCTCTGCTCTTTGCCACCTGCAAGCGCTCTTGGCCACGCCCACTTCTCCGCTCTGCACGGAGAACAGCTGATCAGCTGCAGAAGGAAGCTTATCCTGCAGTTTGGGCTGCACAAAGCTGCAGGAGGTGTTAAATAATTTTAAATAATTTATTTTAAATAAAAATCCCATACAGATCATGCAGCTCATCTATCAATCAGCCAATTGTGTGTCATGTCCAATTTTGTTTTGAAAAACCACGATAGAGCGAGTCCACAATAAATGAGCCATGAAGTCGTGAGAGACTCAGCGTGACTGCTCACCTCTAAAATCTTTTCATTTCTTTAGTGCACCAGGTTACATTTTAAATCTCTTATGGAATGGCTCATCTCCAACTAGAAAATTAAATTACAGCTTCTCATATACGACCAGCTCCTGAAGTGCCTGGAGAGTCAGTGAAGATTGCAGGAAGATTCACGTGTCAGTTTATTTAAAGGATTGATCTCTGATGAAACTAATAAATGTCAGGGCTGAACCTTTTGGGGTTGTTTGATATAATGTGGCCACAGAGGGTTTTTATTTCCAAATGAGACTTGTTGGACATGTGAGGCACTTTTGAAATGACTCTTTCAGGTCCTTTACTCCTGAGGTGACTTCTATTAAAGAATTTTTAAAAAACCTGGAAAATGACATCTTTATGCATTATACTGATTATGGTTCACAATGCTGAGATGATGTAGTCATGAGGAAATGGTACGAGCCTTTCTGTGATCCCTGTTAGTATTAAAGAGCACCCCATCATACTCTCACCCCGTGTGTGTGTGTTGTGTCCAGATGGAGGATGCATATGCAAAGATCTCTCTGATTCTCTCTCTCAGTCCTCCCACTCAGTAGACACTGTGTGGGTGTGGTTCCTGCAGGCTGCCCGTCTCCCTGCTCCTACTATTAGTCACATATTCTGCACATTACACTCTAATCACAACGAGCCAACATACACAAATATTTAAATGCACACACACACACACATCGTTGTGAGGTAGTTTCATGGTTCTCTTTGCACACTGTGATGTTTTCCCTTTAGTGATGGAAAAATAACCTGGCGTCTGCCCACCGGTCGATGATTCAGTGTTATCCTATACACAGCTGTTCCATTTCTTTCATGTCTTTCTCTTTTTTTGTGCAAAAGGTGCTTATCTTTTCTTTCACAAGCTGTCGTGTTTGTTCTCTCCTGTCCTGTGCCAGTTTGGTTGTATTTTGTGTCTGGCAGGTTGTTCTGCTGTGGCTGCTATTGTCTCATTATGTTTAAAAAAAAGTAAATCCAACAGTTTTTTGTTTCTTCCACCTGCACTCGTTTACCTCCCTTTCCAAAATCTGTGTCTGCATCCTCATTCTGTTCTCCTTTTTCCCCTTCACCTGTTACATGGTTTTCTCTGACATCCTCTGTCTCTCCTCTAATCCATCATCATCCAAAATGTGGGCTTATTGACCCTCTCTGTCACATTATTCGTCTTCGTTCTTCTTCACTCCTCTGTTTCTTTTTGCTACCTTCGTCCCTCCCCGTGGATCGCTGTGGCTCATCTATCCTCATCCCTCCTTCACCCCACCACCCCTCCTATCTCTGTTTTGTCTTCACAGTCACTGTATCCATCAGATTCTAGAAAGTGTCCATCACATTCACCAACATGACATAGTGCACAGGGACCTGAAGGTTAGTATGTGTAGAGGAGCATCTGCATCCCTCACCGTCTTACCCTTCCCTTTACTAAACCCTTTGCTTGCTTCCTTTCCTCCCTCCCTGCCCCGTCCTTCCTTCTCGACCTCGTCCGTTTGTGTCGATCCTGTACGTCGCTGGTCTGTCCGACTTATGTTGTGGTACAATGTTTTATTTTTGATTGTTTTTTAAATTTGGTTTTCTTTTTTGGAGGATTCTGGCTCGTCTCACCCGCCTTTCCAGTTTTTATGACCTCCCAGCTGCTCTTTTAACATTCGTTTCACAAACAACCACTAAAGCTCCTGTTGCACTGACTAAACGCTTGCATATCAGAGAACGAATGAGCATGCACACACCTGCACATTTCTAATAAATATCTAGTGATCACAAATGTCAATACAAACATCAGTTTAGCCACAGCTCTTATTTACTTTGGGCTTTAATGATTCTTTTTTCTCCTCTTTCTCTTTGTTCATTGATTCTTCTGTTGTTAAGACGTTCAGCGGCAAGTTTTTCCATTTTATATATACAGTATATAAAAAAAGTACATTTTTATAAAAAGCCAAAGTTTTTGTTTTGACATCTAAATGTTATTTTGTATTCCTTCAAAGCATCGTAGAAAAGCTTCTGCTTGGACACAAACCGTCTCTACTTTAAATTGATTTTTTTCACATCGATCGTTGTCTCAGGCAACTTTAATAATACATTTTAGTTAAAAAGCGGTTGCTGGTTTGCAGTTTTACCACTGCATGAAAATGAAAACACAAATAGTCATCTCAGATATTTATACAAACATACAGGCTGTCATTGACGTTACAAAATTGATTGCAAATATTCTTATACTGTATTTAACAATTTTTAAAAAATCACCTGTTTATCACGGAGTGATTAGCTTCTAAATGAGCTTTTTCTTTTAAAATATGTACTTTTTGGATGATCCATGTTGAAGCTAATTAACCTTTAATCATCTGAAGGGCATGCTGTAAATCAGATCAAGCAATGACATCAAGAGGTCCGGGGATATTTTTGCGTCCTTAGTGCTATGTGATCCTCTTAAAGTCAAAATTTACAGATTAATCTATCAGTTTTACAAAAAAGCCTTATCACTTTCACATGAAAGTGTGATGTTTTTACTGCACCATTAATCCAGAAACGTTCTTTGGATATTCTTAAACCAGAGATTTTAGACATTAACCATCTAAATACAGTACTTCACTTTTCTTCCATTTTCAGTGTACATTTGCGTTTATACAAAATAAAACCGAGTCAGTCTTTGGTGTAATATCTTCAAATCAAGCATCAAACATGTTTTAAATGCTTTAATGATGTATGCAGAGCACAACAGTTTTTCATATTTAGTACTGCAGCATTGATTTACAAAGTAGTTCTCATAAATTACAGGTGCAACAAACTGTGATCATTAGTTTAACTATCCATTCATTATCTCCCATTAACCCATTACTAAACATTACAGGAGGTGAGAGATATTTCCACTACAAGCAGGTTGTCATATTTAGTTTGTACTTTGTACATGTCAAGTGGATTATCAGAGGTTTTGGTGAAGAGTGCATCAAACTCTGCTGCTAGACAGTTTTTTTTAACATCTATTTGTTGTAGGAAAAATCAGAAAAGCTTGAATTTCTGCAACTTTGATTACAATTTGTTGCCTTTTTTATTAAAACAGCAGTAAAAGCAATCAAGAGACATACAATACTGACAAAAACGTATTAAAGTAATCTTAAGACCTTTGCACCTCAGTGACTCATGAATTAACTGAGAACCACAAACGTTGCAATAATCCCTCACCAATATCGTTCACCAACTTGTTTCCATCAATCGCAGCCCAGTAAGATATTATTTAAGCCTTCTTACCATCATGCTGATTATTAAAGCTCAAGGGTTTTGGATTAATAAAGGACAAGATGTTTAATATACATTCTGAAAAGGGGTTCCAGGAAATGCTACTTGTTTTATGTCTCCAGGGTGAGATCACTAACTGCGCTGTGTTGATTAACTGAAGAATAGTTATCATTAAAATAATTGGTATATTGAGAGGCTAGAGTTTGAAGCCTTAAATATTTTTAATTTGTTTTAACGAACATCTTTATAGAAGGCACGTTTTTTACACTTTTCACACAAATTTTGCAGATGGACAAGAAGAACACTTAACTCGCATTTCTATCAGTGATTAAAGTTTACAGTTTTCCAACCAAGCTAAACGCTCGTTTTATCGTGCCTTTATGCTCTCATTGTAATCCCGTGCATCCAGTTCAGCAGTGAAGAAAAAGAGCAGGTTATTTTAGGTCCTGCGGTGCATTTATGGCAACAATATGCCGACCTAGTTATCCACTTAGTCTTTGAAGAATGCTGTAAAGTGGGTTAGCTCGTGAGCTGCAACAGAACTAAAAAAAGTTGCTTAGTAAATTTTTATATGTAGACAAAACTATGCAAACTGTACAAAGTGTGCACAGAAAATAGACAAACAGAAGTTTTTGTATAATAGCTAAAATATGGCCAATTTGCAACCACCTTGTCCTTAAGTGATTGCCCAGAACACACACACACCAGTACAGAGTAGATGTGACCTTCCCAGTATTTATTCAATGGGAGACCTTTGGAAATGATACAAGACTCTTAATTTATAGCCCTGAACTTTATACTCAGACCAGTCAGTCCATCTTCCACTCTTCTGTGTGTGTTTTGAGTCTATCCTCATGTTTTTCTCTGGTAAAAGTCTCACAAAGGTCAAGGTTTCTTTAATGTCATTCACACCACCTGTGGTACATGTGGTGGAACAAAACTGTGTACACAGGGTCCCAGTTACATCCAACAAAAGTATAAATTGTAAAGAAAAACAGTAAAAAGATCTGATATGAAGCAAGAAATACGCTAAACTAAAAATATGCTAAGCATTAGTAGTACAAAAACAATACGCCAAGCAGCATACGGGGGATATGCTGCCTTATGAGGTGACTTCTTAGCTTGTACTTGCAGGGTGTGTACTCCGAAAGAACGATGTACATACTAGACTGTGTTGCGAAGTGACATTATCCTGTCCATACCAGATACCCAGTAAAAACTTGGTATATAGTCTGTACATTTTTCTTCTCCTTTTGGGCTGCTCCCTTCTTCAGGGGTCACCACAGCAAACTGTCGCACAAAGACTTGGCAATTGTTTTTACGCAGGATGCTCTTCCTGATGCAACCACAGACCATCGAGCTGCCACAGCCCTCTGTGTGGAGCAGAGAGCTGCTATCTTGGGCGCCCGGGGGAGCGGATGGTGGGGGTTAAGGGCATTGCTCAAGGGCCCAGAGTGGGGCAAATGAGGGAGAAGACAGGTGTGGGTGCTTCACTAATCCCGCCCATATGTTTGATGTTGTCGGTACCGGGAGTTGAATTAACGATCTTCCGATCACAGGCCCACCCTCTCTAACCTCTGCACCACCAGTCCTGTACATACTCTAAATACTGAACTGTATGTATTCATACCAAAAGTTTAAAACATCTGCTCTTTCATTCCATCTCCTAAAAGATTCAGCTTCACAACAATAGCTAAATTCTCTCTAAAACATTACATTGCTCCTCTGTCTAAAATGTGAATATTTGGAGTTTTTGCAAAAGAAACTGACAAAATAAGCCTGTTTGCTTTAGCTGCCACATATTCAGAAGTTTCATGAAGGCTCCAAAATTTTAAGGATCGTTTTTTGTTTGTTTGTTGTTTTCTTGACTTCTTGTTCCAGGATGACTCCAGTAATCAACTTCCTGAATGACACCCTTAAATCTGAATGTGAGAGTGCTGGTTTGGTTTCTCTCACAGTGGTCTGGTTGAGCTACACAATAGATGATGATAGTTTTCTCAATCTGAATGGAAATTTAGAGGGCTGTTATGGAAACTTTCCTGTGTTTCCTTCTAAACTGTCCTCTAATCATGGTTTATTTTGGTCTGCTTGATTGGAGGAGTTCCTTTTCGACTGTGCATAAATTACATTTCAGAGGAAGTTTCCCAAAGTTCAGCCACGTACAGAAAACTAACAAGTTCAATCCAAGATAGTGTCTAGGTGGACAAACAGGCTGAAAACAAACGGGTGAATAGAAAGATTTTGTTAAAGTAAGGAACAAATGACAACACAAAGCCTCTAGTCCGAAAATGAAACTTACATCTGTACCCAGATCATAACCAGGCCATCACAAGCGACTGCACTCCCAAAGCAGACCAATTATATGCCAGATCTTCTTCACAATAAAATCAATATCTTTAAGGCTGGAACTTGGTCATACTGTACATCCCATTTGTGTTGGTGTTTATTGTGTTTATTTTGCATACATGTAGATGAGCATTTGCTACTCTTGGCTGCATTGGGGCCCTGGTGTTAGCTATGCCAAAAAAAAATAGTTTGAGCATTTAAATAGAAGACAAAGCTGCTTTTGTAGTGAAGTGACACCAAGTGTTAAGATAACTTACCATATTTTTTGCTGTATAAGTCACACCTTTTTGCATAAATTTGCAAGTTCTGCGACTTATACACTGAAGCAACCCATATTTATAACCCAATTTCTGGCTGAGATCCGATGATTTCACTCATTCTGACATGGAAAATATTGAAAACTACCATTTTCAGCCACTAGAGGGCCCTCAACTAATATGGCAAGCCAAGTGTCTCATTAATAGGTAAAAGTGGCTATTA
>JARVGV010001740.1:29643341-29659826 GCA_031762435.1 Hypsolebias longignatus | reverse complement strand
GGTGCGAATGATGTTGTCGGTACCGGGGTTTGAACCGGCGATCTTCCGATCACAAGCCCACCGTTTAACCACTGCGCACCACTCCCCCCAGTTTACTGACCAGTTTAATAACTGTCTGGAAACTGAACCAATTATAATGTTGATGTAGAGTGGGTGGGACCAAAACACAGGGTGCTGAGCCTTCAGGAATCCCCTGCAGGTACTGGTAGTGTACTCTGGTTCCATTACATCACACAGTATTACAGAAACAGTCCGTTATGTGGGTTGCTGTCAAATTTCAGCATGATTGATTGAAATTACATGTTGTACTTGAACATAAAAGGCTGACTGAGCCACACTGCATGCTGGGTAGTCTTGAGACAGAATTGGGTGGATTTTTCCAGGTGCGTTCAGATGGGTCGTCCCTGTTCGTTGTTCTGTTTAGTGTTGGGTTGACATTTATGTTCAGGCTGTTAGTGACTGTAAAAAATAGCACCATAAGTCAGATGTACCTGATGTTCTGAAACCTGTACCAGAAAGTAAAACGATGTAATCGGAACACAACTTTGAAGTGTCATTGACACAGTTATCAGGTTGCTATCATCCTAGCTGAAGGCCCATTCATCAAGTCACGCTTCATCCTACACGTGCTGCTTTGCATCAGACTGATAACAGCTTCCTGTGCTGAGCTTTGAATATGGAGCACACCTGTCAGTACTGGTTAGTTATTAAAGAATGTCTGTGCGCTCATTGTTACAAAGAATATATCTGTTGTGCGGTCTTTAGTGGCTCGCTGTTATGTTGGTGCAACAGTAAGTCATTGAAAAAAAACGTAATTACATTAGGAAAAAATATAATTAAATTAAGCCAAAAGCGTAAGTGGCCGTAATCACATTTGAAAAAACAGAAATTATATATTTTTTGAATGATTCAGTTTTTTCAACTTTAAGTCCGTTTTTCAAATGTAATTCCATTTTCTTCTAATGTGATTTTGTTTTTTTTTCCAGTGGAATTCCATTTTTCAACTGTAATTCAGTTTTTCACATGTAATTCAGTTTTTCAAATGTAATTCCATTTTTTTCTAATGTGATTCCGGCCACTTCTGCTTCGGCTTAATGCAATTCCATTTTTTCAACTGTAATTCCGTTTTTTCAACTGTAATTCTGTTTTTCAAATGTAATTCAATTTTTTTCTAATGTGTTTCAATTTTTTTTTTCAAATGTAATTCCATTTTTTTCTAATGTACTGTAATTCAGTTTTTTCAAATGCTGTTCATTTACACCTTATGGTCACCGTAAATAGGATTTACAGTTTTATTTTAAGTTTCACGGCATGCACACATTCAGACATCGTTAACTTCCACTGAATCTGAGCTCAGATATTTCTCCCTGCTATAAGTGGAGCATCTTTTTAAACTTGTCACATCTCCTGCATGCAACATAAAATCCTAAAAATGAACCACTGCACTGGACACCTCTGCCACTTACAGTTCAGGTTTTGTTAATTCGATAAACAATTTAGACACTGATTCTTTCTGGTAGACTTATTTTTAACCCTGTGTTTTTTCTATGTTATATTCTCTCATTATGTAACTCTGCCTGTTCGATTAAGAGCGCTATCAAAATGTGGAAAATACTGATGGGTGGAGACTGATAGCAGCTTTAACATTTCTTCAGTTCTTAGTTTTTTTTACATTTATTTTACAGTTCTTACATACAAATTGTGACATTTTTCCAACTTGGATTATTATAAAAGTAAATGCTAAATGGATTGGATTATAGTTTTAAATATGTTGGAAATTTGTGCAGCAGCTGCATTGGCAGCCTTCAAAATCTCTTCAGACGTGGTCTAGTTTCTTTAGCCTTTGCTTCCAAGGAGCCAGGCTTTCTGAGCTTTCCAAACTCAAACCAGTTTTATTCTTCTTTAATAATTCATGCCGTCATGGCTCCACACTTAGACTGCTGTTGTCAATAATTTACCTGCAGATGTTCTGAAGCGCAGCTGTGAGGACACTGGTTCACAGAAGAGCCAGCACATCAGTTCAGGCCTCGTCTCTCTGAATTGGTTTCCTGTTTAATTTAGATTTGATTTTAAACCCTCCTGATTAGTTTCAAGGCTGTCAGGGGACAGACCCGTCCTCCTTACATCACGGACTTTCTTCACTTGCTCTCGGCTCTCTTGGATGTAGCTGCAAATCTGTCTCGTTGTCATGGTTAAATCTAAACTGTGACACAGCTTTAGAGTTACTGCTCCAAGCTGCTGTTAAATATAACTTCTTCTTCCTGTGCTTTTAAGTGAAGGTTAAAGATGGAATCACTGTTGAGTTTGACTAAATAAGCTTTTGTCATGTCAACAGTTCTGTTGTCTGACAAAGTCTGTTTGGGATTTTCTTTCAAATAAAACCTTGTGTACTTTATTAATATTTTATATATTATATATATTTTATATAACAGCGTGCTGCTGTTGGGTGTATTGTTTTTTATGTTATGTTTTGCTACTAGTGCTTATTTTAATTAACGTTCTTAGTGCATATCTTAGATCTTATTACTGTTTTCTTTTACATTTTCTGTTGAATGTAACTGGGGCCCTGTGTACATAGTCTCATTCCACCACATGCACCACATGTGCTGGAATGACAAAGAACCTTTAATCCTTGAAACTTGAATATAAATATCTTTGCAACTGAAAAACACCTGTGTACAGGAGAACACAAATGAAGGTGTTATAACTAGGGACGCACGATATTATTGGCATGGTGTCGGCCTATATTAGCGATAAAAGTTAAATATCGGACATCAGCCATTCCATCAAAATAACTCGGATATAAAAGGCTTCAGTTTTGAGTTAATTTTTAATTTAAGAAACTGTCAGGTACATCTATTAATTCACTACTACTTACAGGTTGAGTTTAGATTTGTGAAAAATTACTAATTTACACTGTTCAAGTGTTGTCATTGTATTAGAGTAAATGTCATGAATAAATTTGACATTAAACACAATCCAAGTTAAAGTGTTACGTCATTTTCAGAAACCTTTTTGGCATCTGCATTTGTTAGCCGGCCAAATTGATTAAGACCATGCAGAATAATGTAGTATTTAAATTCCACAGCAGCGAAAGCTATGTAGTCTCTGTAAGTACGGTCATTTTCGCTGTATAAGTCACACCTTTTTGCATAAATTTGCATGCCCTATACACTGAAGTGACTAATATACGTTTCCCCTTCATAGGTATAACCAATTTTTGAATGAGATCTGACAATTTCATTCATTCTGACATGGAAAATATTGAATACTACAATTTTCAGTCGCTAGAGGATCCTCGAGTAATATGGCAAGCCAAGTGTTTCGTTATTTGTTGTCTGCGATGATTTTATGTCTATATTCTGTTTTTTTTTTTTTTGGTACTTCATTTTGTATATTGCCTGTTTGTTTGTTTGTACAGCACTTTGGTTGGCCTTGTCGCTGTTAAAGTGCTGTATAAATAAAATGGTTTGGTATTAGTAGGTAAAAATGGCGAAGCTGTGTATTTATGTTTTTTCCACTTTATTAGACATATCTATAGCTATAGCAATAAAGAATATCTGATTCTGAAGCTGAATCTGAATATTTGGACTGATGCGACTTATACGGTGGTGCGACATGTACGATGGCAAGTACGGTAGGTCTAGGAAAAAAATATACATCGGTATTGGTATTGGTTATCGGCCAAATAAGTTACAACATATTGGCATATCGGATATTGTCCAAAAATCCAATTTCGTACATCCCTAGAAATAACCATGCAATAATGTTAACATCAACAGCATTCAAATAATTACAAGAACATTTTGAGCATATGTTAGTTTTTTAACATAGGTTAACACTATTATGATAAATAACTTTTTCAACGCAAAATTAAAGTTTTAATGGCAAAAATGTTACGATGCATGAATAAAAAAAGTGAAACCTGCACCGTTGTTTCCAAGCACGTGCGCACGGACGTGTGCAGCAGAGTTTTACCAAGAATTTGAGTTGGTCATAAACTTTTTTTTTTTTCTGGTCAAAGATTAATTTTTAGAACATCTTGGTAAAATAGCTTTCTTACCGTCAGCGCATGAGTGAGAGGAGCATCAGTAAGTCAAAGTATTCGTACTGCTGTGGGCGGGGCTCCAGTTAAATTATTTAAATTACAAGGTTTGTGCGTCCCATTTTCTGTAACTGTCAACAGACTGGGAGGAATGGTAGAAATCTGACCTAAATGCAGGCAACGCAGATTGGTCTGAATTATCCAGGAGCTTTAATTTCACATCTAAACAGGCTGAACACTGAACCATGAAACTAAACTCAGGAGGAAAAACTAGAAGGATCTGACGATTTTATTTTATTTTCATGTGTTTATTTAAAAGGACGATGCACATTAATTAATATTTCAGTAACATAAAAGTGCTGGAATTAGCACAACAGCTGGATTTAGTCCATAAATGAAAAACAAGGAGTGTTGACAGGGAGGGGTGGGGAGTGAAATGTGCCGCAGGTAGTGTTTCCAGTGGCCAGCTGGGAGTCAAACCTGAACCCTTCTTGCTGCGAGGCGCCAGTGCTAACCCTCTGCTCCACCATGCCGCATGACACAAAAGGTGAAGACCAAACCATAACAGGAAGTGATTCTGAAAACACAAACAGCAACAACAGATTCATTCAGCTCGTCTAAACATGTATTTTCTTTATTTTATTTTTTTTTAGCTCATTGTTTCTGCTCAAAATCAACTTCTCTGTTTTTAACTCAGCTCAGCGCCAAGGAACAGACTCATAACGTTGAACTCAGCAGATCTTTTTGTGTCTAACGAGCCACAAATCTACAGTTCGAGTTGGAAGAAGAAACACTTGAGAAGACACAGAACAGAAAATCCTTCTCCTCACGCCATTTTTTTTTTCATTTTTATTGCTTCACTTAACATCATCATAAAGTACGATTGTCAAACATCTGTAAAGCTTCTTGTCATGTTTTGACCAATCAGAACAAACACAGCTTTTCAAATGAAGAAGCAAAAAAAATTTAAAAAAAAAGCACACTTCACTCCAGTGGACACGTGTATTTATTTGCCTGCGTTTTATTTTTCTTCGTTAAAGCAGTTTGTGATTCCACAGGACAGAATTATTTGCGTGTACAACAGCAGAGACTGTTCAGCCGTGATGTTCTCATGAGGTGAAACTTGTGATTTCTGAGCACACATCTGTAATCACAGTTCATCAGGGGGCCGCTTGTGTAATCGCACCAACCGTGTCGTTTGCTGTCACGAAGCAGAAACGTTTAGTCTCATTCTTCTCTTTTATTTAAATTAAAAACAAGTACAAATAACACAATCTGGCAGGTTGCTGAAACTTCTGCAGGTTGTTTTTATTTATTTATTTATTCATTTCAATTGTGATGAGCATCAGTCTTCAAGACAGAGGGATTCTGGGTTTATTTTTCCAGTTTCAAACTGAATTTTAATTTAAATTTTACGAAGACGACTTCATTTTGAAACGACTCCTAGTTTTAATACAAGACGAGCCAAGTTAGAACTTTATTGATCCTGCAGGGAATTGTTGCAATTGTTTAAATTGATCAGGGTCAAGGTTCTTTATTGTCATTCGCATCACACGTGGTACATGAGGTGGAACGAAATTGTGACCGCGGTGACAAAATTTAACGTGCTGACCTGCCTCCACCATGTTTAACAAGACTCTCCTGGTCCACCAGGTCCACACTAAAGATCTTTCATGTCCGCAGGTGCACACTGACCTTGATTTACAAGTCCCAGATTGAGTCCATTTTAACCTTTGATATTTCATCCTGGTTCAACCTCTGGGACCCTGTGGACACAGTTTCATTCCACCACATGTGATGAGTGAGACAATTATAAAAAACCTTGACCTAACGTGGTTTTTATTAGGTTCTGTTGTTGGTTCTTGTGCATGTATGATAAAACGTAGAACATGTCAAAGGAGAATTTCTGCTACAATTGTGGTGCACAATAAAGTTTTATCTCATGTTATCTTATAGAATCAATAGCAATCACCCAACAACATTTGACCTTTATTTTTGACCTTGACCTTGAAGCTGGAGTGATGAATACGTATCTGACACTCTGTCTAGTGATGATGTATTTGTGTTTGAAGTTTCATTAAATTATCTTGAGTGCATCAAAATGGGAGCAGTGGCGCAGAGGTTGGTGAAGGTGGGCCTGTGATCGGAAGGGCGCCGGTTCAACTCCCATACTGACAACATCAAAATTTGGGTGGGATAGGTGAAGTGCCCACACCTGCCTCTACCCTCATTTGCCCCACTCTGGGCCCTTGAGCAAGGCCCTTAATCCCCTGGGTGCCCTAGATAGCAGCTCTCTGCTCCACACAGAGGGCTGTGGTAGCTCGGTGGTTTGTGGTTGTGTTAAATCTTGAATGCATCAAAAGTTACGTTTGGGACAAAGTTTACATACAGAGACCAAACCGTGATAAGTCCCGTCTGTGACGGGCGTACAGAGCTCAAACTGACCCGAGCTGCTGCCTTGATGAGTTCAGAGTTACGTCCGTCCTGCATGAATAAAAGCGTCACACTTGCCTCGTCTGCAGATCTGCACTCCGGACCTGGTGGTTTTCCTGGCCTGCACCAACCACCGTTTGAAGGAGAGGCTGCAGAGACGAGCCGAGCAGCAGGGGCGACCCGACGACAACCCAAAGGCCATCGATCGTCGCCTCACTAACTTCAAGCAAAACACCATTCCTCTGGTCAAGTACTTCCAGGAGAGGGGCCTCATTGTTACGGTGAGCCCAGCGGAAAACATCTTTTTGATTCACAACACTAGACGCTAAAAAGCATGGTAATTAAAAGGCGTCTTGGTTTATCAGCAGTTTTGAGTGATTAACAAACTTGCACAGCTCAGACATTAATGTTTGCAGATCCACTTCTTTTACCAAAAGACATACCTGAGCACAGGTCCCTCAGAAAACACCTAAAGAATCAAAACAAATGAAGGATGTTGCTTAAAAACACTGACTACGTTGTAGGAATCTTGACTGTTGAACACCATCAGAAATATTTAACGTTTTCTACATGTCAGACGATTTTATTCATATGGCAACAGCTGAGGTCGACAAAGTGCTTATTAATGGAATAAAAACAAAAAGACGGAAAAGGTGGATTGCTGTCTTCAGGTCGAGGGTGAGGTTCTGCCTCAAGTGGAGGAGTTCAAGTATCTCTGGGTTTTGTTTGTGAATGAGGAAAGAATGGTGCGCGAGACTGATAGATGGATTGGTGCAGTGTCTGCAGTATTGTGGACTCTGTGCTGGTCCGTCGTGGTGAAAGAGGAGCTGAAATGTAAGGCGAAGCTCTCCGTTCACCTGTCGGTCTACGTTCCTCCCCTCAACTATGGTCATGAACACCGAGTAGTGACTGAAAGAATGAGATCCTGGATACAGGTGGTTGAAATGAGTTTCCTCTGCAGGGTGGCTGGACTCTATAGTTATATCGAGTAGAACCGCTGCTCCTCCACATGGAAATGAGCCAACTGAGGTGGTTCGGGCGTCTGGTAAGGATGCTCTCTGGGCGCCTCCTCAGGGAGGTGCTTTGGGCATGTCCAACTGGGACTTGGACAAATCCTGGGGAGGACGTCTCTCAGTTGGCCTGGGAAGACCCCAGAAGAGCTGGAAGAGGAAGGAGGCTGTGGAAGGAGATGTGTAGACCTCCCTGCTCAAGCTGCTGCCACCATGATTTCAGAACAAGTTGAAGATGATGGATGGAAAACAAAAATAAAAAAACGATCTATTACAGAACAGCAAAAAGAAACTGATTCTATTAAAGTCTTGTGCTCTGGTTAAACCAAAAGTCAACGATTAAAAAAATAAATAAAATAAAAAATTCAACGTTGACAGGACTGATCAGGGCCAGAATACTTAAAACTTTAAAAGTTAAAAGTGTTCTTGCTTCCTTGTATGAGTCAGAAAATATGCTGCTAGATGGTTTGTAGAAGATAAAGAGATGTTTTTTTTATCTAAACCAAAAAAAGACTTCCAGTGTTCCAGATGGGAGGCGATCGAGGCATGGATAACTTTGTCCAGGAGGTTTTTGTTTGTTTGTTTGTTTGTTTGTAGAGATACACGGCTTCACTTTGGTGCTCAGTCTGAGTTGTTCGACGGAGCTTTAGGGCCACGCTAAAAACATTTTTTTTTTTTTTTAAATTAAGCCATAAAATTATGAGAATAAAGTCGTACAAGACTTTTTTGGTTTTTGCAGCTCTCATTTATTTTTTCCACGAGTCAGATCCACAACGCGACCCATCAATCAATCCAGTGGGCGTGTCAGCAAATGACCGATCTGAAGCTAAATGCTCCTTACCTGCAGAGCTGCTGCAGCCCATCAGAGCGTACCACCTGACTGTAGCAGGTTCAAAGCCCTGATACTGAGAATAATCTGATGCGCTGACAGATTAACTGTCTCGTCTGTTAAACCAGTACCAACGTATAACTGAACAAGATGCTCAACATTCTTCAGTTTACCACAGTTAAAATGCGGTAAACTCTGCTTTATCGGATAATATTACGACTCTAGCTTCGGATCGGTCATTTCCTGACGCGCCTACTGGATTGATTGACAGGTCATAGGTAAATAAACGAGAGCTGTTGAAAAAATAAGTCTCGTATGACTTTACTCTCGTAATGTTAAGACTTTATTCGACTATTCTCTTAATTTTATGGCTTTTAATTTTTTTTTCTTAGCGTCGTAGAGTTGTGTGCGCATTTGAGAATAAATATTGTTTAACGTCCGAATCACTTAATATTTACAGGTGTGATGGCGTCGGAGGAAAAATCATAACACGGACGCCATCTGCAAATTAGAAATCCATTTTGATCAGATTAGGGAGTGTTTTGCAGAACGTGTTGTTAACGTCAGCGCGAGCGGAACAGCCATGGCCTGAAGGCACACGTGCAGAAACCTATGAGAAACTGCAGGGAGGAGGATTCTGAGCCGAGTCCTCTCCGTTTGGTGTGAAGATGCAGACTGTTGCCGAGGACTCGTTGTTTACCTCAGACCTCTGGGATCTCTGTCACATTCAGCGCAGAGGCATCGACTTGCTCTCAATATGCGCGAGTCGAGCGCTAATGGGAGCAGCTGTCTCCTGCAGCTGAAAGCCCTCTGTTCTGGTGGGAGTCCCATCGATCAGGTGGAGGGGACTCTGAGCGACTGCGAGGGGACAAACTTTGTTTGTGTGGCAGCATGGATTGTTGTCTCTGTGCTCCGCGGAGTCAATATTCTCGGGTGAAACTCACACTTTATAGTCTGCCGTCTTCTTTATGTCGGAGTCAAACCAGCGTGTCGTAAAGGAACGCTCACGTGTGGCCTTAGAGCTCAGAGCGTGCGTTAGGGATGACTCTCAGCTGCAACCACACCAGACTGTCGCTCAAAATCTAAACGTGTTCTCTACGATGTAAAGACTTTCAAGTTACAGCTATTTTTCTCTTTCCAAGGTTAATTGGCTGTGGCAGCCATCTTGGATTCGGTTGATTCCAAAAGATAACCAGTAGTAGACGTATGTCTGTTGATTACTTTGAGAGTTTCATGAGATATTTTGCTAACAGACACTCACATAGTCAGTTATATTATCACTCACAGCCATGAATGAATGACAAAGAGAAAATACGCTTCATGATATATATTTTATTACAATGGATTATTTATTAATTAAAAAATTTTAAAGGTTTTGTTTAACATCATCAGTATTTTTGCTTATTTCAAATACATCTTACACTGAAAATAGATAATTACCAGAATAATTAAAATAAGTTCACTTAAGAAAATAAATTCAGGTGTAACACTAACATGTTTGAAGAGGAACAGGGTCTTTAAAAAAAAAATTAACTGCCTTAATTATATTTTATTAGCAGTATTATAATTTGGATTTCAGTTTTTGTGGTGCTCCATGTGGTTTTGTGTCCCATCCGATCCTGACTCTTATTTCAGTTCTCCTTATTCTCCTGTAGCTCCTCTATCGCTCCATCCTCTTGTTTTCTGTCCTCTCTGTGTTTTCATCCCAGCAGTGAAACAAAAGTTTGATGAGCTTCTTCTCGTGTCACATTCTCCAAACATGCGTTTCTTTGGACTGCACAGGAAGCTGACTTTTTTTTTTTTTTTTTAACTCAGATTTCTCTTTGAGATTCCTGGATGATTTGAACATTTTGAGAAGTTTGATGATTTTGAGAAGTTCTTGATGGTTTTAACATTTTGAGAAGTTCTTGATGGTTTTAACATTTTGAAAAGTTCTTGATGGTTTTAACATTTTGAAAAGTTCTTGATGGTTTTAACATTTTGAAAAGTTCTTGATCACTAACATTGAGTACTTTGAAGGTTTTTTAACATTTTGGGAAGTTCTTGATGGTTTTAACATTTTGAGAAGTTCTTGATGGTTTTAACATTTTGAGAAGTTCTTGATGGTTTTAACAGTTTGAGAAGTTCTTGATGGTTTGAACATTTTGAGAAGTTCTTGATCACTAACATTGAGTACTTTGAAGATTTTAACATTTTGAGAAGTTCTTGATGGTTTTAACAGTTTGAGAAGTTCTTAATGACTAACATTGAGAACTTCAAAGATTTTAACATTTTGAGAACTACTCGATTTTGAGAATTTCTTGATGGTTTTAACATTTTGAGAACTTTTCTATGATTTTAACATTATGAGAAGTTTGATGATTTTGAGAAGTTCTTGATGGTTTTAACATTTTGAGAATTTCTAATGACTAACATTTTGAGAACTCCAATGCTTTTAACATTTTGAGAACTTCGATGATTTTAACATTTGGAGAACTTTTTGATGGTTTTAACATTTTGAGAACTTTTTGATGGTTTTAACATTTGGAGAACTTCGATGGTTTTAACATTTTGAGAACTTTTTGATGGTTTTAACATTTTGAGAATTTCTAATGACTAACATTTTGAGAACTCCAATGCTTTTAACATTTGGAGAACTTCAATGGTTTTAACATTTTGAGAACTTTTTGATGGTTTTAACATTTGGAGAACTTTTCGATGGTATGTTCCTCCTGTAAATTACTCCTTCCACTTCCTGTCAGCCTCAGTGGGTGTCAGACAGATACTTTCACTCTTTTTCACTCTGAGTCTTTCTGGCTCGTCAAACCCTCCCCCTGCAATCACAAACACGTTTGACACCCTGTAAATCAAAATTCCGGCAGAATCAGAAGAAAAACAAAAAAGTCACAACAAATATGAACCAAACACTCAAAGGTTTCTCTTCAGAATCAGAAGTTTCATTTTGCAAGCTTTGCCTTTGTTTGTTTTCTGCTTTTTTTTTAGCTCGTGAGCAGCTAAAATGTTCCTTTATTTTACATGTGAGCAGAATTTAGGTGTTGCAAACACAAGAACAGTCCTTCAGTTGTGCTGAAAATGAAATATAACCTCCAGCACATGAAATCGATCAGATTTTACCAAACGACCACCACCCAGTTACAGATGTGCTTCGCGGACACCAGGTTATTTCTGCCAGCTGAAGTCTTCATGATCGGTGAAATGCTACAAATTAATTTAGCTCTGACCCGACTGTGTGTTTAATCTGTGTTTGACCCTCACAGCTTATTCTTTCATTTATCAGATTCTCCCCAGAGTCTCTGTCTTTACAACCTGCAGCTTTATATTGAATTTCAGCTCCGTTTGATATCTTTCTCTTCTGTTTGTCCCTCTCGCTCATGCTCTTCACCACAGCGGGCAGTTGTTTTGTAGAGAAGAGGCAGATGGAGCTGATGGATGCAGTTAGAGGTCTAATGAACAGGCGAAACACGAGAGACTCAAAAACAGCTTTTAGCTACTGTTTTGTTAGCATTACATTTCAGCTGCTCTTCATTAATAAATCTTTCTGAATGGCTTGTTTTTACTTTCAACAACTCAGTTTCAGCTTCAACAAATCTCCTTTAAAAAATCAGGACTCACGCCTCAGTTCTGGAGAAGAAGATCGTTTTTAAATGACCGTTGAAGGCGAGACCCTTAAATTCTGATGCACTCAAGATAATTTAACAAAACTTGATGCATGCATCATGACTAGACGTAGCATCTCAAAAACTTTTTATCACCCTGCTTCTAGGCCAAGGTCACAAATCAAGGTCAGATGCTACACGAGGTCTTTTAAGGTCCGGGACGTTGCTGTAGTTGACGTGTTGCTGTGGAACGGTGGATCTGCGGGTGAATAATGTGTTGCAAGCAGTACGCTTGTTCTATCTAGTTGGATGTTTCTTCTCAGGTCTTCTTTGAGCTTTTCCCTCTTCAGGAGTCTCCACAGTGACTCATCCTCCTCCATCTCTGTCCTCTGCATCATCTGTCCTCACTCCATCTACCTCTATATCTTCTCTAACTGCATCCAAATATCTGTCTTTTTCCTGGCAGCTGCTTTTCTAACATCCTTCTACCAGTATACCCACTGCTTCTCTGGACATGTCCAAACCATCTCAGTCTGGTCTCTAACTTTATCTCCCAGTCGTTCAACCTGTGCTGTACCTCTGATGATCTCATTCCTGATCGTATCCATCCTTGTCACTCCTCAGGAGAACCTCAGCATCTTCATTTCTGCCACTTCCAGTTCCGTCTCCCGTCTTTTTGTCACATAAACACTGATTTGTTTCTTCTCAGGTGAACGTCTGAATTGGCCCGTGGCTTCATTACTTTAAACTCAGCAGAAAGTCATCTGTTCAAGTTAGATGTCAGCTTTAATCAACAAAGGCCTAATTGCACTAATAAATAATGACAAGTCATCTGATAACGTCAAATTAGAATGACAGAACTGTAATTACGCACAAGTTTATTAGGTCTTTGCTGATTTTTTTAGTAGCGTTTCCTCATTTTTCCGTTCAGTTTTCCATCTCAAACATTACGTTCTGCTTTTAGGTGATGAGTCTTTATTTTCCTTGTAGGATGAGTCACTTCATTGTAGCAGGCGTGTCCTTGTTGAAGCCAGAAGCGGAAATTGCAGCGAGCGGATGGATAATTGTTTGTTGGGGCCACAGTCGAAGCCGTCCTGTCGTTCGAGGAAAGTGGCCGAGCTAATTAATTAATCCCAGAGAGAATCCAGCTTCTCCCTGTCCGTACGCTGCCAGATGCCTGGCAGACAGAAACAAGCAAAAGGTGTCGCTGCGAGTCCCTCCTGAGATGTTAATGAAGAATTATTTCATTATGAGATCCACGAGCGAGAAAAATAACATCGACTCTGACAAGACAGTAAAAGAAATCTGAACACAGTGTCCAACCCTCAAATCTATTTAGAACTATTTTCAAGGCTGTTTCCGTCTTTTGAGTCGAATATTTTGTGAACTTCCTTTGAATTTGCTCCCATTTCTACAAAAGCACAAAAATAATATCAGGGTCTAAAATAACCTGCTGCTATTTAGAGCTCTGATTCATCCGTTGTATTTTTATCTTTTGAAATCTTTGAGTCGATAGATGAGAAACTGTTCTTCACTCCTTTAAAGAACAGGATGTCTCGTCACGGCGCTGAACATCTGTCCTCTACATGAAGACTCTCAATCAGGGCCGGATTAACCATATGGGCAACGGGGCAGGTGCCCACGATCTCTAAGGGGCCCAGCGCAGTGAGGGCACCAGCAAAATATCTGGTTATCTCTTTACTGGGAGCCCTGCGCACACTGGTGCGCTTCCGCTGCGTTTTGGGCCACGCCTCCTCCCAGCACGGCCGCTGCGTTTGGGCCCCGCCTCCTCCCAGCACGGCCGCTGCATTTGGGCCACGCCTCCTCCCAGCATGGCCGCTGCAGCTCTCGTTGTTTTTTTGATCCTCCACGGCGCAACCTGTCAATCAATCCAGTAGGTGTGTCAGCAACCGACCAATCGACGACCGCATATCCCAAAGGCAAACGGCCCTTACCTGCTGACAAGCCCATCAGGTTTTTTT
This sequence comes from Hypsolebias longignatus, assembly GCA_031762435.1. Classification (NCBI taxonomy): domain Eukaryota; kingdom Metazoa; phylum Chordata; class Actinopteri; order Cyprinodontiformes; family Rivulidae; genus Hypsolebias; species Hypsolebias longignatus. Next base: position 29,645,931 of record JARVGV010001740.1, on the reverse strand, counting down.
TTTTCTAGCTTTTTATTAACAACACAAAATTGAACAATGCAACAACATGCAAATACAAACTCGTCAAGGATTCATAACTACATTTCACAAAATAATGTGAGATTTTATTTAAATAAATAAAAAACAAAGGAGCATGACTATATGAGAAACTTTTTGTTTTAATTAAAAATGGGTAAAACAAGTTTGTATCCGTGAGATGATTCTAGCAGTTTTGCAGTTTTTTGACCCGAGCTGATCTCACCCGTGGGCCTGATTTGGCCCCTGGGCCACCCTGGTTGTAATTTGGCTAATAAAAGTCTGCTGAGGTCAGCGATCTACAGCTAACTGACCTTATGGCTTTAAACTATGTTATTTTTACAGAGGTTTAGCTAAAATTTGGCGTGGTAGTAACAGAGAGTCATCCCCAGTGCTTGCTCTGAGCTCCAACTAATCAAACAGTCTTTGTTCAGATCTTTGGGATGTGACGTTGCAACATGATTCCTTAAAGTAATGCTAGTTTCATATTTAGCTGATGCTTGGTTCATTTTTTATTAAATCACACTTTTGTCTTTAGGTCATCGTTTGGTGTTTTTGACCTCTGCTTTTAATTTATCTCAAATCACTTTATTTTGTACTTCATCTTTGAAAGTACTCGTGTTGCTCTGTGAAGACGTTCAGATTTTACTTGCGGTTGAAAAGTGTTTTGTTTAAAACAAATAAGTCTGGACGTTTTTGTGTGCGTGTGCCACATTTGATGTTTTTACTCTTGTTTTTTGAGTAAATTTTGATTGGGAGGAAAACGTGGTCTCTGCCTCAGACGAGGAGAGTTCTGAGTCCATGAGCAGCGTTTGTGAATCAGCACGCTCGCCGGGGAATACGTAGTCTGATCCCCTCTGTTCCTCTTCTGCGCGTAGACTCGGGGGAGTCTCCCACACAGCGCACATCGGATACAGTCGTTCTTTTTTTAGGTTGTTGCCATGGAAACCTCCAGAGGAAGCTGCCTGTCAGTTGTCAGCCATCCTTATTATCCATTTTTCCTGACCTCCACTCCCACCGCCGACATCTACTTATTCCTTTATTTAGCTGCGAGCAAGTTACCTCGACGTGTCCCACCTGAACAAGGTTCAGCAGGAAGTCAACGTTTCAGCTCAACGCTTCTCGTCTTGCTGATTTCCGATCAGATCATGATCAGGAGAGAAGTCTGCATCGATCAGAATCTCCAGTTATCTATTGGTTGTGACGCACTGACAAGTTCTGAATGTGCCTGCAAAGTCAGCCGGGCTCTGAATAACCTGAAAGAGGCTAAAGGACACAGAGGAGAAGCCAACAGTGTGAATGTTCATGAAGCATTCACACTGTTGTGATCCATGTTTTCCCCTGTACGTTTTTCGGCATCTTTCTCGTTCCACAGTTTTTGCGCCATTTCAACAAATCATAAATCAAAACGTTCAGCTCATTCAGGAGAAAAGAGCTATGACTTTTGTATTGGCGCAGCTTTAGCCTTTTCTAATATTTAGCCTTTTCTGCCATTTTTTTTCTCATAGAAAATGAATAGAGCTAATTTTATATCCTTCAAATCTTTAGATCTGTTTACAACCTTTTACTGCTCCTTTCACTTTTTGTTCTGCTTCAGCTTCTTTCAGTTTGTGCAAATTTAAACATTTTCAGCTACTTCCAGCTAATTTCTGCTGTTTTGTACTCCTTTTAGACTCTTTCTGCTAACTACAATGTTTCTGTGCTTCTTCTAGCTTCTTTTGGCTAATTTCAGCTTATTTTTGCAAGTTTCAGCTTTTTCTGCTGTTGCAGGTACTATTTAGATGTTTTATGCTAATGTTAGCTTTTCTGGCTAATTCCGTATTTTTTGCACTCATTTCAACTTTTTTCAGCCTAATTCAGCCAAAATGTGCTCTCTCCACTTGCTTCTGGTAATTTAAGCTTCTTTCTGCCCTTTTAGCTACTTTTCAGCTGTTTGCTGATTTCAGCTTTTTTCAGATAATTTCCACCTCTTTGCACTTGTTCCTGCTTCTTTCAACCTAACTGAGTAAACATTCTTTCTGCTTTATTTAGGTAATTTAAGCTTGTTCTACCTTTTCAGCTACCTTTTGAGCATTTTTTAGCTAGTTTCAGCTGTTTTTTGATTAACTCAAGTTTTTGTGCTACATAATTTCTGCCTTTTTCAGCTTAATTAAATGATTTCTGGTCATTTTAGCTTGTTCTGCTCCTTTCAGCGTATTTCTACTTGTTTCAGTTATTTCAGCTACTATTTAGCTGTTTTATGCTACTTTTAGCTTTTTCTGCTAATTCCAGATTTTTTTTGCAATAATTTCAGCTTTTTTCAGCTTAATTCAAAAATGAGCTCTCTCCTCTTCTATCTGATAACTTAAGCTACTTCCTGATGTTTTTGCTACTTTTTGGCTGCTTTTTGTTGCTAATTTCTGTTGTTTGTTTTTTTTAGCCATTTCCTAAATCTTCTGCTAATTTCTAATTATTTAAACCTATTACAGCAAATATGTGTTCTGTTTTCTTCTGCTCATTTAGTCTTGTTGTTACATTTCAGGTTTTTTTTTTTTTTTTTTTTTTAATAATTTCAGATGTTTTTCAGCAAGTTCTT
>JARVGV010001740.1:29548466-29562149 GCA_031762435.1 Hypsolebias longignatus | reverse complement strand
GAAGTCCAGATGACATGATTCAACCTTTTTTGTTGTTATATACCTGGATGACTGAGAAAACAAACTTTGTGTAGTCAGTGTAGTTTCACTTCCAGAATAAATAAAAATAATAAAAAAATAAAGCTATATTTCCTAATTATCACAGTAAAGCTTCCCCATACTTTGTCAAATAGCAAAACAAAAACCACTTCTCCTCCTTGCTCAGGTCAATTCTGGATGCCAAAAACCAAACACTGGTGAAAATGTAATTAAACCTAACAAACCTCAGAAATCCAATCTCCTTCTTCAAACCACATTAGCTTTCCTCTCTTGGGAGCTGGAGCGTCATCTTTATTCATAGCAAAGCTACATTCAAGGCTGTGCAGCTCAGCATGGCGTGACAAATGAATATTCCTTACCTAACCCCTTTAAACAAACTTGAGCAAGCCGCAGGGAAAGAAGAAAAAAACTCACTCTTCACTGTATTCAGCCTTACAAAATACTCTCTTTCCTTCACTGCCCCCCCAAAAAAGCAATTTAATTGAACATCGTTTAAAATCCTTTATGTCAGCTATGCAGAAACACTTGCTTTCAAAAACCACCTTGGGTCAAATCAAATAATTGCCCTTTAGGCGTAATTTGTGGAATTGTGTGCACAAAAGTAAAGATCTCTGAATTAGTAACTTGTCTTGCTCTCAAAAGGATTCTGATTGCAGGTAATGAGTTACAGTGAGGGGAAAGATGAAGGTGGATCTTAAACTAATTTTAACCCTTTTGTAAATTCCCTATAAGACATACACATATTTGAAACAAACATACTACCATATTTTTTGCCCTATAAGTCACTTTTTTTTTTTTTTGCATGATTTGCAGCTGCGACTTATACGCCGAAGCAACGTATTTATAGATTTAAAAAAAAAAAAAATTATATTCAATAACCAGTTTTTGGCTGAGATATGAACGTTTTCATTCATTCTGAAAATATCGAACACTACCATTTTCAGCCGAGCAATACGGCATGCCATTGTATCATGTAATAGGTAAAAGTGGCTATTGATGACACAATCAACTTGCCATAGCCTGCCACTTTGTCTGCGTGGAGTAAACGTCAAATCAGCTTCATTTTGCTGTGCTGACCTGGAGAAATGCAGCTGATTTGACCGTCAAAGTGCATTTATTAAGTAAAAGTTCAACTGAGCCAAACCTTTACTATAAAGTCGAGCAAACTAATAATTGTTTTAGGTGTTAATCTTATTAAATTTTGAATAAACGGACAGCAAGTAGCCTTCTGCGCGTTCATGTTTCCGCGTATCGAATCTTGAAAATGCAGCTGATTTGACCGTCAAAGTGCATTTATTAAGGGAAATTTAGACTGAGACACACCTGCGTTATCATTTCGAGCAAACAAATAATTGTTTTTAAGTGTTAATCTTGTTAAATTCTTGTTAAAGTCCTCCTGTGCGCGCTCCCGCGGCTGCCATTTGGCAGCCAATCGATTTTTGGCACAACACGTCCACATTTCCAGGTTTTCTACTTTATTAGACATATTTGGACTGACGCGACTTATAGGGCGGTGCGACATTTACGGCAGAAAATATAGTATAAGGCGCAATATCAATGAACAGGTCTGTTTTCATACATAAGGCGTATTAAGTGAAACAATACAGAGAAGTCAAACTTTATTCATCCCATTCATAATAACCATATAAAACCAGTTCAAGGTCAGTGAGTACAACCGGAATTAATACATAAGGCGCACCAGATTATAAGGCTCACTGTCGACTTTTGAGAAAATTAAAGGATTTTAAGTGTGCCTTATAGTCCGAAAAATACGGTAATACAAATATTCTTCATGTTACTGTTTAGTAAAAGTAAAAAAAGTATTTTTTAGGTCAAAACAGCTGACTATTTTATGAGATTTACAACACACTGATGAAAGTGTCCAACTCAAAGAGACGGCTAACTAACATTTATTTAAAAGATGAAAAAGAACTGCTCACCTGCTGAGAATACCCTCTAAACATTGGGTTTACGGATTTGATTCCCTGGAACAAGTTGGTTGGAACCACATAGGAGGGTCTGCAATGTGAGGGGGGGAAGCCTGCTTTTAGGAAACTGAAATGCAGTCACATGTGATTTATTGTGAAAAGAGACATTTAAAATTGCTTTTACAAAAACAGCTTCCTGAGCAGCAACCATCTCCCCGTGTTTATCATTTCAGGGTGCAGCAGTATTAAAAGTGACGTCTACTGTCTGGTGAGCAGATGGCTCTATGCGCCCACGAGTTCATGCATTTTAAAAACTAATCCAGAATAAAACAGAGAGGGGAGATGCCGACCTGTTCTTGTGCCACAGCTCTGACACCAGCTTCTGGTAGCTTTTGCAGAGAGCAGGCTTCTTGTCGGTTCGTATCATGCCGCCACATTCAAGGAAAAACTGCGTCAAAGGCGGACTGCGAAGACAAGGAAGAATGAATATTTTATATTTAGCCACAAATCTGCTTTTAAGGAATGAATGAAAATATTTAATATGAATGTATAATTAATATTGTGTCATGATGATTACAAAAAACAGGAAAATGTATGTCTGGATTGTTAAAAGTAAAAACTTTGTTTTATGTTTTAAATTGACATTTTTCGTACTATGACCATTTGGCACTAGCCCAGTTTTTGCCAATAAATTTACAGAAGTTGCACAAGGGAAAAAATTTAGGGGGAAAAAAAAACGCAGTTTACGTTTCGCATTTATCCAAAACGCTATTGATGCTTTTTTAATCAATCAAGCATATTCCTTAACCGACTTGTGGAGTGAAATCACCATTTACAGCGCAAGAAAACAGTTCATGTGTCTGGGAGTTAAAGGACGCTAGATTAATGGAAGAGAAAAAGAGAGAAGGGAACTTAATTGACATAAAATGGACCAAATTAAAAGGAGTAGAGGGTGAATAAGGAGTGAAGGTTGCCCGTCCTTAGGCAACACTGAACGATGACCTGACAGTAACTGAGAGGAGCAGCGCTCACACGAGAAGACATCAGGGCAAAAGTTTCTGGAAATGTTCCTCCTCCTGCAGCTGCGTGACTCAGATCCTTCTATTTTTGGATTATTATTTAGATAGCAAGTTCTGACTCGCATCTTTACCCATTCTGACTCGTATCCAGAGAAGGCGCTAGTGTTTGCAAACACATTATTAGATTCAGAAAGAAGGAAAGGTAAAGGACCAGGAATAAATACAGACTTATTTTACTAGAAATCTAATTTAACTGACCAAAAATAAATAAATAAATAAATCAACACTCTAAACATCCACTACAACAATAAACAATAAAAGAGTCAGATTTGAAGAATAACAAAGGGAATGTTAAGAAGTAAAAAGACTGAGACGTGTCAGACGAGAAAGAGGAAAGAGCAGGCATTGATTGTAACACAAGAGCCCACAGGGAGCTACAAAAGGCCATTTCTGGCTTTTCAAATGGTGCACTGCACCAACTCTCACTCAGCCATCAATCTCACAAATGAACAGAGCCGTGGTTATTTCTCACAGTCTGCAAGAAGCAGGCAGGCAGTGAATAAAATAGTAAATGTCCACAGGAAGTGGGGGTGGGGGATGTTGAAGGTGAGAGCAGTGGAATAAGACAGGAAATAAAAAAAAAGTGCATGGCAAAGATTTGTGAGCTTGATGTAGGTTTGAAAAGTGAAGGGAGGTCTCACCAGTTAGAAAGGGCCTGGAGGGCAGAGTTCATGTAGCAGGTGTTGCCTATATTCTTGAGCCCGGTCAGGCCTGAAAGAGACACAGGCATCACGAAAGTTAAAACACACCTCATCAACTAAATTCAGACAAAGCGTCCACATGCTAACGTTTCTAGGATTCATATTTTAAAGCTGGTACAGAAAAACCTAACTAGTGTGTTTTAAATCAGCTGTTTAAAGGTGGACTCCACACGCACAAGTGCAGATATCAAGTCGTCTTTCCGTGGATCATCACCAAAACACTTTTGACACATAAGAATATTTAGAGCTCGCCGCCAAGGGCAAGAGACGATAAAGGATTTGCTCGTTTCTGTGTGAAAAATCTCACGAACCACTGGACAGATTTTAATGAAACTCTGCGAATGTTATCAATAGATGTACATCTGCAACAGCTGATGAACACTCAGAGCCAACTCCTTTCAACAGCTGCCACAGCTAAACCTTAGCATGAGCTCACTCATAACATCATTAATAAAGTTTGCTTGAAACAGCTCAACTCCATTTGTTTTCTGTTTACGATCTTTGTTTGAAACGCTGTCGTGAAAGGCGGCAGTGACATCATTCCTTCAAGGAATGACATTTAATTACAATCACACCTGTCACGATAACTTTTGCTGGGCGATCAATTGTTTCTGAAATTATTGCGATAAACGATAATATTGTTTGAAATTTGACAATAATTAGTTATTATTGTCAAATTTAAGAAAAAAATGTTGGTTAATTTTTTTGCGTGTAGTACCAATTGTTCGACCACCGGATGGCAGTATAAGACTGTTTGAACTGAAGAATGGATAGTGAGGGAGCGAGCAGCGTGTCTCCAAGAAAAGTGGGAGGGAGGCCCCTTGACGTGACATGGGCTGTCTCTCTTCGGTTCTCAAAATGGCGGACGCTCTGTTTGGCTTCAACTCTTTAGCATAGCAGTTGTCACACAACGCTTTTAATAAAATTAAAAAAAATCGGTAAACAAGTTCTCATCTTCTTTTTTGCAGAGAAAAACAACTTTTTACACGATGGCACGGGTTTCAACCGTGAATTTTGGAGCTTCGACAAGACTGAAGTATTTCCCCCTGAGATCGGCCTGCTAGCTTAGCTCATAGCTTAGCTTCTCAGCTTAGCTGCTTTTAACGATCCAGAAACACAATTTTGTAGAAAGGGAGGGGTCAGTGAAGACACCGGAGTTGAGCCTTTTGTCATCCAGTGTCTTCAGTAGAAAGAGAAAGACGAAGAAACGATAAAGCCGATAAATGAAAATGAGGTTGATAATTATAAATTATCATGCATTTGATTTTTAATTGATTTATTGTTTATTGGGACAGGCTTAATTACATATTGATCTTTTTTTGTGCGAGGGCATTTCTCCCCATCTTTTGAACTTAAATACTGTATGTTCTGCAAAATCCTTTCCCACCATTGTGCTCTTTATGTTAATTTTAAAACCTCTAATTTTATATGACTCGCCCATTCTGCCTGAACTGAACCACGTGAAGTTTAACATGAGGCATGAGGCGTGTCTCGTGTTACCAGGTGAAACGTTGTGAGCACTGCTGCCAGGACATGATGCAAACACACTCTCAGGTACAGCAATCGTTTCAGTCTGCAGGTGCCAGGCTGAGGCAATCAGTGACACACAAGTTACAGCGACAGATCATAATCAGCTGTAGAAACTGAAGCTAAAAACTATTTCAGATTCCCTGTTAGGTGTAAACAGGTTTATTTGATCGTTGTTCTCTGGAATGCTGTCCTGGACGGTTGCTGAGGTGGAGCTGTTAGCAGGAGACTCGAGGCGGGGTGAGGCAACACTCTCATCAGCTTCAGTTCTTTGAAGACGGCTCGAGCCGTCAGGTCCGATACAAAGAAAACCTCTTTTTTTTTTAATCCAGCTCCACTCACAGCTTTGAACCGACCCGGCGGATGATTTGGGCACCCCTCCGTTTCAGGTGTCTGTTTTTAATTTAGTCAAACTTAGATCTAGGCGTGATGAAATATTTTCACATTTTAGTCATTTATTGAAAATATTATTCTAATTATTACAATGGAAGGAAAAAACTATTACAGCAACCTTACAGCTGTTGACTGGTATATTAAGTAAACAAAATCTTAATGTACAACATTTTTACATTTAGCTTCTTATCTCTTTTGACTGAGCAGCACAACACCTGTGATACTGCATTTCTGTTACCAAACTGCTGTTGAATATATCTTAAATGTTAATTTGTACATATATGACATGTTTTATGAACCTAAAACACTCAAATGTAACTTTACTATGTTTTGTGTGTGAATAATTAAAAATCAGCACGGCTGAGCCGTTACGACAACCAGTGGAAGCTCACCTCTGGCTCGAAGGTCATCCTCCTCTTCTGTCTCCATGTCCAAGTCTTCGCAGCCTCCATTAGAGGGCACTCTCAGAGAAGTTGGGCTCCCAGGGCCCCCTCTGGTATCCTACAGTAACATCAACATACATACAATATTAAATAAATACCCAAAACATAGGCTGGCAATATAGTGCAAGCTTTTCTGTAGAATTTACTTCCTAACCTGCTTTTTAAACTGAAACAAATGAAAATGCAGTTTTAAGGTAGAAACAAAATGATTTTTAAAAAAAAGGGTCTTACCTGACTGGTGTTCTGTGGTAAAGGGAGAGGTTTGATGGTGACGTGGGGGGAGTGAGGACCGAGTTTACGCTCCAGGAAAACTTCTTTGCCACAAGCGTAGCACCACACTCGGAGTGTAGTCAGATTCACTGTGAGGTTGTGCCTCGTCTCCTACACACAAAGGGTTTAACGGAGAACACATTTAATTTAGGAAGGATTTTGATAAACGCAACTGTAGTTAGGATCTTAAATGCAGTAAACAGCGGTCAGTGTGTTACAGTTTGGAGGAGCAGGGATGAAGTCACTCAAATCCAAAAGATAAATTTGCACTAAGTGTATTTTTCCTTGCACTGGTCAGTGAGCGATGAGCCGCCTGGTGCTGTGATCTGATCACATCGATTCCTAGGACATCTATCGAGTTTTTACATTTCACGTCCAGTATTCGTAGTGACGTCATCACATCGCGGTTACAGAACAGAAACTGAACCAACCGGTGTTACACCACATTCTGTGACCACCGTATTTTGTGATTGTAGGGGGTAGTGTTGCAAACATCATTGCAGGTCACAGAATATGGTGCAACACCGGGTCCAATGACCGAACCAGAACCAGCTTCTGACCACCCAATGTGCAGCACCGCAGGTGGTGGTGCGGAGTGGTCGACCGCACCACCGTTTTTAAGTTTCCCTTTTTGACGTGCCGCACGTTTCTTTCACTTTTGCAGCTTAATAATAATAACTAATAGCTTTGATTTTCCTGTGACTTATTTCCAGTATAAATGGTAGGAGCATAATATACACTGCTGATGTTTTGTTGGTCCTTTTTTTTGTAAATAATGACTTTTTTTGCATTTTTATTTATTTATTTGCATCTTGAGAACCTATGATGTCATCAACTACTTGAGTTCTACTCGAGTTTTATTATGTTAATGTCGTTTTAAAATTATGTAGTCGTTCAACCCCTACACCTCTGCTACTTTTAGCTTTTAGCTATCCTTTAGCTACTCACTTACTACATCCCTTATTGTATCCAATATTAAGAGAACAGTTAATGCTAACATTCAGTTAAACAGCCTTGTCTAGCAGGTTTGCTATTCTTAACAAACAAAAACTATTGTAAGTTGAAGCAGTAAAGGTTTAAAGTGAAAACATTAAATTGTTTTGCTGATAATCATTCTTGAGAAATTTTTCTGAGGACTGATCAGCTGATGTATAAGCCAAACGTCTCCACTCACAATCTTCAGGTATATTTTTCCTTAATCTTAATTTATTCTCAGTAACTGTTTGTTGGATATAAGCAGGCGTTCCACTGGTGTGAGAATTTAAATACTGTAGATGCACTAACGACGTTCAAACAGAGCTGTTTGAGGTTACTTGAAAGATGGAGGCAGATTGGTGCTGTTAAAGAAACACGGCGGAGTTCTGATGACCCACTGCCGCTCTGACAAACACCAGAGGTCTGGCAGGTTGACACGAGACTGAACGTGAGCGGCAGCCGACCAGCTGACTGTGCATTATTCATCAGGGCGTGCATTAGCTTTCACACAGTGGGACAGATTTCGCAAAAGCTTCACACCAGACGGAACACAGCCCCCAAAACTCCCCCCGGTTTAAATCATTCATGAAGGAAAATGTACCGAGCAGAGCACCAACGAAACGCTCAGCTGTGTTTCTGTTAAACCCTTTGACATTATCCTCAAACTGAAAATCCACGTCCAAACCTGCGGTAGAAAAGTAAACAATGTTGTAAAACCTGTCCGAGCATTTCAGGCTTTTGTCGTGCCCTCAGACATTTAAACTACAATAAGTAGATACAACATTTTTAGTGGAACCCTTCAGTCCTCTCTTGTCCTCGATGGAACAGAATCAGCCAATGGCGTGCACGCCAAAACGTTTGAGCAAACATTTTGCCTGTTTTGTTTTGCTGCCTCATTATTCAGTGCAAAAGCATCAGGCCTGATTCAGTTGCAGCTTGCAGAGCTAAGATATTAAGATTCAAATGTTTCCTTCCCTCGGGGCCTCCACAGCACTAATTAAGCACGGGCTCCATTTTGGAAAGATTTAAAGTTGCCTTCTAATAAAAACACATTTAGTGCCTGCTAAGTCAGTGAGCACTTTAACCGTCCCCGTGTAGTCCAAGTCTGGATTATGGATGCAAATGCAACTCGGCAGAACAAATTACGGGTTAGCCTTTTTATCTTTTTGCCTTAGTCAACAGTGAGAACACAAGAGGCTGAACAAACTGCAACGCAGCTAGACTGTAGGAGACTGTAACCATGGAACCGGCAGCGTTAGTGAATCTCCCCCACTTCCCGAAGGAATGGCAATTAATAATGGATGATCCACTGCTGAAACTGAACCCAACGTGGAGTAGGCGAAGAAAGTCGGCCGAAAAAGCTTTTGCAGAAAGTGCATTGCACTTCAAAAAGCTTGAAGCTTCACGTGCGGGCTCAGTGATCACAAGGAGGGAGGACATGTTAAAAATAAATGCAGCACGAAGGCTAAGGGAGGTAGTTTTACTGAGAGTAATGCTCTCGGGACTCTGATGTGGTATTCATGCCTGGGATTTCCATCTGTGCCTCCTCTCTACTTATGCCTCATCTTTTCATCTATTTCCAGCTGAACATCACAGGCGAGGCATCCTCCCTTTCAGGTCTATTTCCTTCACGTCTCTTTACCACCGAGTCACAACCTTCTGCTCGTTTAAAGAGACTCGGACAGCTCTGGGACGGCTCACCTGAGAGTGAACAGTGCTGTGGTCAGCATGAGATTCTCCACAGCCCACGTATGCACAGCCATTCTAGAGAGGGAAACAATCAGCAGATGAAGGCTCCGGGAAATTAACAAAGTGCTATGAGGCAGTATTTCACACATTTCAGGCAAGTAGTGGCTTACCTCCAAACACGCCCACAGGTTTGGTCCCCTGACTTGACAGTCCTGGCACTGGCCCTGAAAAGATTTGTAGAAACTCATCAGGTAAAATAGAAAATAATAATAACACAAAAATAAAAATAAAAAATATTGGGACAACACAACAAAACTAAATGAACTAAAGATGGATTTTCTGATGCTAAATGACTGTTGAAAAACTGAAATTAAGTTGTAAAAGCTAAATAAAGCAGAATAACGGTAGTAGCTGAAGGCTAAAAGCAACAAAGAGCTAAAAGCTGAAAAAAAAGCTACCTAAAAGTAACAAAAGACTAGCTAAAAACTAAAAGTATCCAAAGTATGGATACTTTTGTATCTGAATATCTGCTCAGAAGAGAGTACGGTAAGTCTGACCCAGGACCACGTGGAGATGCTGACATTTCTTTGTATGAATAAGCTGTGACTGAAATATCTGCATTTTGAGTTGCTACAGGATGATCTGAACTATTTTACTGCTGCTAATGTGTCAACTTTGTTTTACAGGGAAGAAAAAGTACTATATATTTTTTTTTATGGTTGGAGAAATGGACTGTTAAATTGATATCTGCAGCAAAGCTGATTAAAATTTTTGAATGACGTATCCATCTTCTGTGTGTTTACCACCACATTTTAAATAACCTTATGCTAAATGTAAAAGAAGGTGATAGCTAAATAAGTGCCATTTCATAAATATGTGATTCATAATCAGATTAATCGATTAGTCGTTTCAACTGTTAATGACTAATCGACAATCTGAATAGTCGTTAGTTGCAGCCCTAATAAATAACATTTAACACTTTTCATTTAATATAAGTCGAGTTCTATGCATATCATATGGCTGTTACTGAATATGTGTCACCAGCTCTTACAGCTGCTGCACAATTTTTGTAGCAACTAAGCCTAAATAAGAGGGCTATGTTCTGACAAAGGAACTATATAAAATATCGGTATTGGCATCGGTTATCGGCCGAATAAATTTTAACATATCGGCATATCGGCCAAAAATCCAATATTGTGCATCCCTAATCAAAACGTTAGCTAAAGGCAAAAACAACCAGAACATTAACTACAAGTTAAACTGAGTAAACACTAACTATTAAACAAAAGTAGCAAAGGGCTAGTTAGAGGGTAAATAACAAAAGGCTGACTAAAAAATTAAAAGTAGAAAAATACTAGCTAAAAGTTAAAAGCAGCTCAACGGTAGCTACAAGCTAAATGTGCCAAAACTGTGCCTGAAACTTAAAAGTTACATAAGATGACAAAAATGGATCAAGTATGCTAAATCAGCTAGAAGTTTTGAAGGAGCTGAAGAGACCTCTATGTTTTCATGGTGAAAATATTTGTCCATAAAGTATGAAAAATAGAAGAAAAAAAATTTGAAAGTTATAGCATTTACGTCCAGAATGATCAGAACTTTACGATATACGAGAAACTAAAATAGCCCAAAGTATTCAAAATTTGTGAAATTGCAAAATATGTACCAAAAAAAAAAAACTACAAATATAGGCAGTAATGACGATTTAGCATTCACACAATTAGGCTCAGCATTAGACGTAGCGACGTTACATCAATGAACGAGTTAAACGTCAGCAGGACTCCTTACATGGGACTTCTGAATGAGTTCCTCCTTGGTGATCTCGCCCACGCAGTCCAGGTGGGGGCAGTCGCAGCTGGGCATCAGCGCCATCGCTCAACGACCGGTCTAGAAAGAAAAAGAACATCGAGTTCAAAATTTGCATTTGAAACTAAAAGACTTCCTGAGTTCCAACTTAGTTTTTGTTTAAAATAAATATTTTATTTGACACTCGACCGAGGGAGGGGTAAACACTTCAAGAACACCGAGGACCAGAACAATCGTCGGGTTACTGCAACCTGACTCTTTGCCACATGAGTCTTTCCACAGTTGTTTTTAAGCAATACATCTTCAGATAGTTGTAAACAACTCAGAACCAGCAGTGTCTGCACACTGACACGTTTAAATTTGTGAATTTTAACAGCCTCCCCTGTAATCAAACACCTGGACGAGCCCTTTATTCATTCTGGCTCTGAGACATTCAAATGATACAAACTGTGGTGGAGAGACAGAAACCGTGGGGCTGCTGTATGTAAATACCTTTCCCAAGGTCCAGATCACCATCAGCAGCTGCTGCTTCCAATCAGGTCAGCAGCTGAGCAGTAAAGCTAACAAATATGAAAATGAATGACGGTAAACACTCTGATCTGAATGTGAAAGTCTCAGCAGGGATGTGGAGCTACAATCTACGCTCTCACCCAGACCCATTAGTGGAGGTTAAATGGAAAAGCTAAATCCAGCAGCGTGGTTAAACAAAAAGAAAAGAGTTTATCCTCTACAGCAGTCAGCAGAGAAGCTGTAACACTGAAAACTACAAAAATTAAAATTAAAACTACAAGACTGCTGTGCAAATAATAATTATTCTTCTAGTGTAATTAGGTTCTATGAAATCCATTTTAATCTTTTTCCAAACTTTATATTTTTCTCTTTACGGTAATTTGTATGTATTTTCCAAGATGAAGCAGCAATTATTTATAATAGTATTTTGTAAGTTTACTAGCAGTCCATAAAAAAGATTAAATGGATTTTATAGGGGTCATAACTTTTGTTTTTAACCACTGAATACAGGTAGTTTCTGCATGCCAGTTGTTAACCCTTGTCCTTGAAGAGTTCATCAACGTGCTTTTATGTTCTGTTTAAACAGATTAATTAAAGACTGTTAAATTCCAGTTAAATTTTGTGTATTAAAACTAGGGCTGCACAATGAATTAAAAATGTATTGCAAATAATACAATAATTTGCTAAACACTAAAGCTACATGCAAAAAATAAATAAATTTGAGCAATCTATTGGAACCACACTCCACAGCTGGCACAATGAAAGAGTTGAAATGAAATGACAGAACATGTGGGTTCATCACAACAGATATCATCAAATATTCAAAAGGAATATTGAAATAATATGTTTCCTTGATACTGTGCAGCTTTTCATAAAACTGAGTGAAACGGCTTCACTGCATCACGGTCGGTATCCTGAATGATGAAAACATTCCCATTCCATATACGCACGCAAAAGCATCATAACTAGGACATGGGCAGAACTGGTGGAAAATTAAAATGAATTCCTGCTCTTATAGGGTGCAATTAAAAACCAGTTACTCAACAGCTACTCATTAAAACACACTTTCAGTGGGATGACAGAAAATTGTTAGAACCTTCCATTATCAAGACTTTATACAAGGCCAGGAAAAAAAAAGAAAAATAAGGAATATGAATAATTATGAGTGACTGACAGAATAAAAGATAATATTATGAGTCAGTTTAGTTTGAGGAAGTACTGCACCATAAAAAACACGTCTGTCTCTCTGAGCATGCAGAATTACATCCCTTTAAAGTCATAAAACACAACATCAACAGATTAACAACATGTTCTAAATATTAACACTATTCATGCACTGACTGAGGTTAGAGCTTAAATTTAGTAAGTTTTTACACCAGCAGGGGCCTCAAATAACAAAAAATCATATTATTCTCTGTCAAAATGCCAGATCTAAAGTGGCCACTTTTGTGCAAAACGAGACTCCAAAGTATCTACATTTCATTTCCCACCATCATGTCTGTATTATCATGTATTATGTATCAAACCATTTAAAATTGGATTCTGCACCCAGCGGCTCTGAAGCAGCGTGTGACTTTTCAGTCATTCTCAAAGACGTATTAGTGACATACAAGACTTTCTTATTTATTTAAAAAATAATAATACGGTAATCAAGATTTAATTCTAATAAAACCAGAGCCACTTACTGGTAACCAGTTCAGTCATATAAAGAGTGAAAACTTTTATTCAAGGACTTTTAGGTTTTAAATAACTAGAAAACTGCTTTCTAACTACAGCTCAAGAGTGAGACAGTATGCTTTTATCTTATCTCCCTGTCCTCTACTTGCACTGAACTTTGGAAAGCTAAGAGCAAAGAGGGTCAAGGGAAACAACCCGGACGAGCAAACCCAGAGCGACCCAGCAGGAAAATCTGATTATCTGCTGGTTTCACTACCACAATGGAGAGAATATTTAACTCTCTACACAAATGCAAACTGTTCTTTCACTATCTCCACAGGCTGCACAACATTCCAGGGTATTAAATGCCAGCGATGGACTAAATAACCAAGTTCGTTTACTTTAGCTATGCTACAGCTTTATTTACAAATCACTTCCTGGAGTGACAGAATGGATAAACAATGCAACACTTTAAAGGCCACTTTGTTTGGTCCACCATGCAAGTATCAGTTCAGACATCCTCCGTCTTCAGAATTATTTTAATTATTCATGGCATTAATTCAACGAGATGTTGGACACGTTCCTCAGAGGTTCTGGTTCTTCTTGACATGTAAAGGCTCCAGTATAGCTCTGCGTATGGCTGTACGCCGTTCCATACGCGCGTACTGAA
>JARVGV010001740.1:29332105-29344636 GCA_031762435.1 Hypsolebias longignatus | reverse complement strand
GGCTCTGAGCCCCTTCTTGTTTGCTCTGGTGATGGACCGACTAACAGATGAGGTCAGGCAGGAATCCCCATGGACTAGATGACATTGTGATCTGTGGTGAGAACAGGGAACAATGTGGAAGAGAACTTGGAGAGGTGGAGGTATGCACGTGAAAGAAGAGGAATGAAAGTCAGCCATAGTAAACAGAGTACGTGTGTGTGAATGAGAGTGAGGCTGATGGAACAGTGAGGCTACAAGGATCAGAGGTTACAAATGTGCAGGACTTCAACTACATGGAGTTCACTATCCAGTGAGACTACCTGGATAAATAAAGGGGTAAATGGAAAAAAAAAAAAAAAAAACCTCCACCCAGAAAGTCCCCCGCCGGGATTTGGCCTGGGGTGACCTGCTCGCTGAGAGGTGGAAACTCTGCCCAATGTTATAGGTCTCTCTTGTAAATGAGTCCCTGAGGCTCTGAGACTAACCTGTATAAATAAAGGTTGAATTAATGTAAAGCCAGTTCCACAAATTAGCATTAAGTTTGACATATACCAGTCTGATTCCCACTATTATCTCTCAGCGTTGTAATCCCTAAATGTTGGACAAGATGCTTGAAAAATGGCTTTGTTCCTTGAAATGAAGAAACAAAACTGACACCGGTGTTAGTGCTTTAACAGATTTTTGTCTTGTGATAAATTAATATTTTCGTACATTTTTTATACTAGTTGAATGTTAAAGTTTTTACTCTACTTTTTTTATGTCCTGTGTTGCTTTGAATATGACCTGTGGAACCTTGAGCATGAATGAATGGTTTATTTGAGGTGTTCTTCCTTTTTACATTGTGTGTGTACATGGATGCTTTGTACCACTGCAATCCAAATGTACCCTTGGGTATAAATAAAGTAACCTAACATAACCTAACCCAGTTCATTACAAAGAGTGGCATTGGATACTGGTTACAAAGTGGAGCTACCAACTGTTCATGACATCAAGAGCTACGCCAAAATTGAGTAAGACATTAACTCACTGATCCACCTCACCAGGATATGAGATACATATAGAGCAAGATATACAGAAACACAGACAGATACGTTATTAATATGTACAGTATGAGTTGTGAAATTCTTTAAGTTATTGCAGTGTTAATATGTTTCCATGCATGAAGTTAGCAATTAAATTTATCATAATTTAATGAGTTATAAGTACTTTTAAATTTGCACCATGATTAATAATCCATGTTCAAAATAGGTTAGTTATAAGTTATGAGTTTTATCAAACACAAAATGTAGCAGATACAGTATAGAATAAATCTGAATTATTGTGTCTATTTTCTGACTTACATTTTGCTATTAATTTCCTTAGAACAATTTATGTGTACTTTTTTGCAGTTCTCCATTTAACTATCTTTACCTATTCCAGAGCCACGTAAGGTCAACCGAGAGGCCATAATTGCTGCACCTGAATTCAGCATGTTCAGTGAATCCTCAAACCAAACAGAATAAGATCCAAATGTTGGTGGAGTGATGTCCTCACGTTTGCTTTGGGAAAAATAGACCTTGATCCTTGTTCCGCTTGTTAACAATGAAAATTTGCTGCTCAGAGTTAACACAGAAAAGTTTCACTAGTCTTCCCAAACATTGAGTTTCAGTTTAATTTTGTTTTTCTCTGGTCTTCATCAAAAATTATATTATAGCAGTCTTGCTTCAGTTACACACATAACTCAGTGTGTAGTTGCTGCTTCAAGTTATTGGTAAGCTGTTGCAAAAATCCAAAGAAAATCTCAAAAGCGGCAAACAGCCAGAGGCTTTTAAGAGGGTTGACACACACCACAGGGTCCTGTAGTACCACCCTCCCATGAGCACACACTTGAGCTTACATGCTACATAAACAAGGACATGTTCTCCAACGTAACTTATGTGGAGTTTTTTCATTAATCCTGTGTCAGTTCAACAAACTTGTATCCACAAGGACCAATCATTGCTGAAACCTTTACTACATAACCCACACTGGAAAAAAATGAAAATAAAAAACAAGCAAAGCACACACAAACACCTTCACTCATTTCAAAAAGTACACGTGTACTGTACCTACTCACAAGCACACACAGCCTGGAGTTCTTAGCTCTAATCAGCTTACAGACTTCACGGTCCCTTGGGAACAGGGACTTTAAAACATGCTTCAAACTATTCAGAACATAAATGCACCCCTCTTCAAATGCTGGTAGGACATGTTCCATAGCTATGAATCATCTACCTGACAAACATCAGACCAGGTCATACACTTCTCACTTCTTCTTTTGACTTTTCCCTCTTTGGGGTCGCCACAGCGAGTCATCCATCTCCAGCTCACTCTGTCCTCTGCATCCTCTCTCCTCATTCCAACTACCTCTATGTCCTATTTATTTGCATCCATATATCTCCTCTTTGGCCTCCCTCTTGTCACTCCTAAGGAGAACTTCAACATCTTCATTTCTGCCACTTCCAGTTCTTTCTCCTGTCTTTTTGTCAGTGACACTGTCTCCAGACCATACAACATTGGAAAATTGAAGGTGCATTGTGACCTTGTAACACCTGACAGTGTTGCTTATAAAATACTTGTCGCTTACTTATTTGCGCTGCTAAAGGTGGGTGCATGTTGCAGCAGCTCTGTTTCTTTCATTCTGGGATGTTGCTTTTGAAAACTTTAATTCCTCTTTTTTTCTGGATGTAAATGGCATTTTTCTGATAATTATTTCCTCTGATATCAGATGCTGTGCAGCTTGAAGAATTTTTACTGAAACCTTTTTGCTTTTGGACATTTGTTATGATGCGTAACCATAACAACACAGTTTTTACAATTGAGAGCAGCTGATTAACATCTGAAAAGTTCAAATAATACCTAAGCTACAGCCCCAAATCACAAATTAGTTAAAAATGAGGTGCCATGGACGCATCTCCATCTACCTGGCGTAGGTGATTAGTACCTGACTGCTGAGATTCTGGAGCTGGTGGGAAAAGCGGCTCGTGACTACAAGAAGACGAGGATCATCCCCTGACACCTGCATATGGCTGTCAGCAATGACGAGAAGCTCAGTGAGCTGCTGGGAGGAGTGGCCATCGCTCAGGGAGGGGCTCTGCTCAAGATTCAGGTGGTCCTGCTGCCCAAGAAGACAGAGAAACCCACCAAGTCCAAATAGACTGATCAACATCTGCACCCCTAGTCTTTAGTCTGGTTGACAATCATCATATTGGCACTGTGCTTTTGGTGGTGTTGATTAAAAATATTATCAGATTATTGTGCTGGGATGAATTTGAAACTCTTCTTAGCACAAAGTCAAAGACCAACTCGGCACTAAAAGGTTTGACTTGACTGAGGAGGAAGAGCAACCAGATGGAAAGTTCAAAGTGTGGAATGAGCTTCGTTCCACAGATCACATTGACGGGATCACTGGAATTTTGATGCACAGCAATACATTTTCTGAGTTTAAAATAGGGGTTAAGGTTAAATTCATGCACACGTAATGCTTAGTGCATTTGTTAACGTCTTGGTTTTTTTTTTCCAGGAGTTCTTTGATCACGCAAAGAAGCTGTGGGACGATGAAGGAGTGAAAGCTTGCTTCGAGAGGTCCAATGAATACCAGCTCATCGACTGCGCACAATAGTGAGTCCATATTTTAAAATGCACCTATTTTTGCGTTCTCACTTTGGGGATTTGGGGTTTTTCTGTGCTGTTTAGGGGCAATAAAGTAGGACGGTTTGTGTTTCAACTTCTCCAGGTTTATGCCCTTGCTTTGTTTGTCCTCTCTGGGTCCTGTTTGAGGTTAAAGCTTTGCAGTGTGTGCTGGTGTCAGGTCATATATGAATATGGCTGAGATATGTTTGCTCTGGGTGTGGCAAGTCGAGCAACAACTGCAGCCATCCTTTGGAAAATCATACATATATCTCCTCACGCCGGTGTGTTTGACACGTCTCCATGGCGATATGCAAAACTTGGCGTGACCTGAACCGAAAGCGCTGAACTCATTCAAACTGTTGTATCGATGGAAAACTGCAGTAAACACTGTAGTAATGCGATGATGGTGTAATGGTGCCTCATTTGAAGGAAATATTTAAATTCTTGGGACCATATTGATGTTTTGCAACGTTTCTATGGCTGGACAGAACTTTGAGAGCTGTGACTTCTCTCAGACCTTTGCGGCTGTAAAGGTTTTCTTAATAAAGTCGTACTTTAGATACCGGTTGTTGGGAAACGCTGATAACAGCGGTGAGCCAAGGTGCAGACATTGATGACTCTTTGCTTGGTGCCCCAGACTGTTTGGAAGGCTTGTTCAGTACCTCGGACTCTGTAAAGGGCCCTTCTGTTGCCTGTAAAAGGAAGTTTGGACATGCAAAGTGACTCGCTGATTACAGCGCTCTTCTCCTGCAACCCCCTTCCCCCCGTCTGTTGTCCCCTCCTATCCCAAAGGTTAGCTTCCTTTATCTCTGAGGGTTCGGTCAAAGGCACACTATCACTAACTAGGAATATTAGGTGGTAACAAGCCATTTTTTTTAAAGCTTTTAATTTCCAATTTTAGTTTTCTTCTCAGAAAATCTTTTTGTTTCTTGAAAATATTTTTAGCCAAGTCTTCGCTGCTTGTTAGCAGCTTCCATAGAAAGGATAAGGGAAAATCAGGTGATGGTTAGAGTCACATGAATCTGTAAGGTGGAGCTGGAATAACCCATGGCCTGTGTTTGTCTTTGCTTACTCCAAGGCCATATCAGTGCACTAGATGTTTAAAAAAAAAAAAAGCGGTATTGAGTCAGTATTCCAGGATCACGATGACATCACATAATTTTCTGCTGTCGTAAAGATTTCAGATCTTTATTGCTGTCTTTTTACAGCACCATAAATGCAGCAGTCCTCTGAATGTTGAAATCTAGAGGAGTATTCTGCGTTGTAACTAAAAATCACCACTATCTGGAGGGCTGATAATACGGCTTCTTTGTCTCGTGACATGAGCAAACATTAACAGAGTAAAACGAAGACAATGAAAAGCGAGTATTGTTCAAACAGAACAGCTTATTGGGAGTTTTCAGGTGCGCACACAGTTTACTTTAACTCGGTTGCTCTGCTGTCTGTCCTACATCTGCTCTTGTAATCCCAAAGTTCTCCCAAACGATTGATGCTTCATCGTTTTGTTTTTGATCAGAAATGATCATTTAAAGAAGTCGTGTGAGATCAGCTCTGAAATTCTGGAGTCTTATTGCTACTTTTTGTGCTCATTCTCTTTTCTTGTTTTCTTCTAGACATCCACATGTATTAAATATGTCTGTTAGTTGATAAAGCCACAGCAACCAAATACCTGCGTTGTGTGTTTAAACTGAAGTCTGGAGCTCGTCTGACTGCGTGGCCTCTCACTTGCTTCCTCTTTCAGTTTTTTAACCTGCGAATCGACTCTGTGAATGAAGGACATTTACAGAAACTTTGTCCTACCTGGCAGTTGATCGGTCCGTGTGTAGCGCAACATATAAACACACGAACACCCATTGTTGTTACGACCACTCACCTACTCTGACTGGAAACTCTGGTAGACGACCTCAGCAGCCAAATGGGGTAAAAGGAAGGGAGCAAAGTTTAAGAAGTTAAAGAAAATGTTTTTCTCTGAGTCCGTGCTGTTCATTGTCAGTGGTTGCAACTTTTACCCTCATATAACCCTAAGCTCATCACAAAAAAGCTTTTGTCTTCTCTTTTAGTACCATATGTCTAGTCCCTTTTATTGAACGTTTATTTGTGTTTGTATAGTCTGCTTTGTCTTAGATCGTGAAGGTGATAAAGCTGCTTTCAGTCACTCAGAGTAAATTAAAGAGGAAGTTGGCCTACATGAAAGAGGGTGTACAGGAGGAACAGATTGGTAGTCAGCTGTTTTACACACAAACAGTCAAAAATGATCTGTCATAAAACCACAAAACCTATAGCGCTTGACAAAAGTGTGCTGGATGTACAGTACTATGCAAGAGTTTTAGCCCGGCGTGAAAAATGCTGCAAAGTAAAAACGCTTTCACAATGTTTAATCCTAGTTTCTTTTATTACCAGTTTATAAATCATATGGTTTCATAAAATCTATGGTTTAATGTGATCACATTCAGGCGCACGACCGACTTGTTTTATCAAACAGGTCGTCATTTTCAAATGTAGGTTAAAACGCAGTAACAGAAACTGAAAGACTGGGTGGAAGGGCTAAAACTGGGTGAGGAATGTCGCTATCAAGGTGAGATTGTGGGAGATCGCCTCACGTCTCAGGTTTCATATTGCAGGAAGACCGAGCACAGCAACAAGATACAGGTTAGTCACGCTACATCTGCACGGTCTCTCCCAGGCAAACACTTCAAAGCAGACCAGGCTTCGATAAGGGCTGTGGTCAAGCTGTTTGAAGACCAATGTTCAAGAGAGATGTTGTACACTGCATACAATGATTGGCTTAGGAAACGTAATGAAGATTTCCCCTCAGAATCATTAGACATCCAGTTGTACCATCAGCTCAGAGCTAGTATACCTTATGGATCCACGTACACCCGTCCACTCTGGAGATGTCTGGCCAGAAGAACTGGCTGTTTTTATGGAGAACTGCAGCCAATCATGGAGGACAATGTGACAAAATGAAAGAAATACATAATACAAACATAATTAAATGTATCATTAAATTATTAAATATACAATTAAATTATTAAATGTAACCTTAAACGATGAAGTGTCACTCGTCAGACTTAGTGGGCGGGACTAACCCTAACCCTGACGCCTGATTGGCCGCTCCTCACAGCAAGCGAAGACAACTCGACCACAGATAATCGACAGGCCAGAAAATATATTCAGAAAAAAACTTTAGGAAATGGTAATTTTGTTAACGTGTATTTGGATTAAACCTTTTTTACATCAGACCGAACCAACGGATTTCGCATGCTCAGCGTTAGTCCCGCCCTAGTCCCGCCCACCGAGTTTGATGAGTGAGACTGACGGTTAGCATAATTTCATGGTGACACACGAGGGTGGAATGTGACAAAATTAAATAATCGAATAAATCATGAATTAAATAATTGTATCATGAAATAATTTAATTGTTTATTTTATGTTTTAATGATTTATTCAATAATTAAATGAATACATTTCATTATTGTGTATTTATTTAATTTTGTCACCTTCCGTCCTCCATAGATGAAGAGCTAAAACCTCTTACATGGTAACTTGACCAAGTGACTCAACAATGAATAAAAACACAAGCACTTAAGTAAAAAATAAAAAAAGGCCAAATGTCAAAATATTTCAGATCACTTCAACTTTATTAATAGAGCACATTTAAAAAAATCACATTAGACCAAAGGGCTGCACAATGAAACAGTGGAAACATGGACGGAAATAGCCAAAAACATAGTCATCAAAAATCAATTAAACATTTTTAACTTAGATTGTAATGCACGTAAAAGGACAAAATAACTTAAAAGTTGTAAAAGATTGTATTTGTAATGCATTTTTACAATAGATATGGGGCTTAGGCTAGGAAAATGAAATATTTATCCATCATTCAAAATAATCAGGGCGGCAACTGATTGGGCCCCCAAACACAACCAATGTCAATAAGAACTATGTTCAGCGCAACAAAGGACAAGGAGTTCTGAAATGATGGTCTGGTCCTCCCAGAGTCCTGATCTGAACATTGGCCAGGTGTCTATGATCGCATGAAGACCCAGAAGGATTTGATCCAACTGACATCCACAAAAGATTAGTTCTCCAAGATGTTTGGAATAAGCTACAGGCCGAGTTGATCCAACTGACATCCACAAAAGATTAGTTCTCCAAGATGTTTGGAATAAGCTACAGGCCGAGTTTCTTAAAAACCTGACAGAACCGATGCTGTTCTGACAGTCGCACAAAATATGGATTTGATTTAGTTCTTTTGTGTTCTTTCACTTTACATCAATAATTGATTAAAAATAAAGAGAAGTTATATTTCTCACAGCATTCCTTCATGTCTGCCTCAAACTGTTACGCATGTAGATTTAGTCAAGGCAGACGTTCAAACCTCTGCCGCTTTATCTCTGTTGTCCTTCACAGACCTTGCTCCACTGCAGATATTTTTTCCAGCAGGCCTAACGCCGGCTGGCCCATCGGACAGAGGCACAGGAAATAAGTACAAGCCGATGGCGAGAGCTTGTTATGCCAAAAAGCATGTCCGTATTGATGCTTTCGGAATCCTGTCACCCATTGATCCGCCCTCTGCATTGCTCATTTATACGTTTTAAGAGCACAGATATGTGTCTGCCAGCTGATTGATTATGAGCTATTTTCAGCCACAGCGGGCCAGTTCCATTGCAATGCCTTGGATGTTTCAATGGCAAAATCAAACACGCAAATCTGACCTCCCAAGTCTGGACCCGGGACGCTCCCTCATAAAGCGATAGCCGAGCTGCTCTTGATGGTCTTTTTGCTGGAGCCGAGGAGTGTTTCTGAAGAAACAAGGCAAAGAACGAGCCGAGCGTTACGGCTGGGGCTTACTCCTGCAACAAGAGCGAGTCCTGGGACAGAGATGGTTGATCCTGGGTCAGATCATGTAAAATGGGTGGGGCTGAAGCGCTTCTTGTATGATTTAAACTTATTTTGGAGTTTGATTTCACACAAGTGAATTATGCATCACAGCCTCCTCGTAATTAGTGAACTGTATGTTCAAAACACTGTAATACTTAACTCCAAGCATTATGTAGTTTTCTGAAGTCACAGAACTTGTTTAGATGTTTGGCTGAATGGATGAATGTTTTGTTAACCTATAGAGAGGTCCCCAGCCGGGATTCGATCCAGCAACCTTCTCGCTAAGAGGTAGCAGCTCTACCAACTGAGCCACCGTGCCAATATTATGATTAAAATAAAAGTTAGTTTCAATCTCGCAGCTTTTTCAAGTGTACACAAACTTCCATCTGTTCTTCATACTACCATTTGATGGTGAACATTATTCTTTTTTTTTTTTTTTAATGCAGTAAAATGAATTAAAGGAATGGGAATTGCACACCAGGCAGCTACCACATTAAAACCAGTTACAGGTGACTTTAATCATATGCATGTTTTCACAATGAACCAGTCAATATATATTGTTGCATTTTTACCAATACATTATATAGACAGTACATCGATTCAAATTTTTAGACAGCAGGAGCTTTCCGTAGCCAAACTGAGTCTTTACGACCCCAAAATGCCTAAAAAGCATCAGAAAGAGTTTGAAGTATTGACTTGGCTCACAGTCATCTGCAGGTTGCACCCTACGTAGCCAGATGTATGTAGGCTTTTGTCTTTATGGATCTCAGGACCCAAAGAACATGTCTGACACCTGATGACAACCTCATTGCTACCCATACCCTACAGGCTACCCTACTGTTTGCTATGGCTGAGAGGCGTATCTCCAATTTATATCATCTCTATGTAAAAACATTAATATGATTTTAAACTAAGCACAAGGCAAGAAGCTTAAAGGTTGGGTGCAGTGTTGTGAAGATGACTTGAAGCAAGGATTATCCAGGTTTATAGACGTCCTATTACGTCCTGGAGACCATGCAGTGGATATGTAAGAACGGGTCTAGTTCTTGGCCGAGGTTGGTGTTGGGTTTGTGCTGGTCACGGGACTCTGTCACCAGCCTGGGGGGGCCACTGACACAGTCATCTGGAACAGTAAAGTGCTAAGAATGGTTGGCATTGTCAGCCATTCCCTGGCCCTGGAGGGCCAACAGAAACAGAGAGGCTACGCTTCACAAACCGGTCCTCCTCAATAAGGTGCTTCTTCTGTTCATGGAAGAGCCCATGAGAGGGATATTTATACACGGGCTGCGTGTCACTGCCACTTTTTATGTCACCAATAAGAAGCTTCAGTGCTTCGTCTAAGCTCGGGGTGTAATTTACATTTCTCATTTGATTTGTTAGTTTGTCAAGTGATTCTGTTTTACAAAAAAATCCCAATTATATAAGTAATTTCCATATATATATATATATATAATTATATATACTGTATATATATATATAGCATTCTTTTTCACCAGTGTCAACTATCCCAAACCTTCATAAAGAACAAACATCCATAATTATATTACTGCTATAGTTGTACAAATTGATATAATTGATTATTTTACACAAAATGCAAGTTTAGTATTGAAACATATAAGGGTGTTACAGACAGGCAGGTAGTTGGAGACAGGATGAAGGGAATGAAGGAATTGTGCATTTTAAAAGCCAAAATAAAAATTTAGATTCAAAGCAACAAACTTTAACCCTTAAAGAAAAGTTTGAGTAAAATTGTGTTTTCTTTTTATTTCTCTTTAGCCATCAGATTCCTTTGAAAGGCACTAAATGTTAGATAGAAACTGTCACACAATAAAATACTTCTAAATTAATTTTACTTTTTGTGCTCCAATTTATTTTTTTTATCCTATGCCATAAATTCTGTCTTTTTGCTTTCAGCCATCTAGTAATAAAAAGACTAAACTAACATAATTTAAACATATATCTTATTCGTATATAGGATTATAAAAGACTATAATCCAGATTAACAAAAACACTTGTTCTAATCAGATGACCCTGCTCCCAGCTGACTGAAGACAAACCAAAGACGGCTCTGTGAAAGTGTGTGTCCTGCTGGGTTTTGTTGCACAACCACTGAGCAAAAAGGGGTGATTTTGATCTGAACTGCAAAATAATCCACTGGAACCTCAGCGGGATTCGGATCTACACAAATTTTAAGGTCTTTAAGGTTGTTGGAACCCCCTGTGGGACTCTGTCCCTCTTGGTCTCTGCGATTCTCCGTATCTGTCTTTTCATTCCACTCTTGAGGCCAGAAAGCGATGGAGAAGATGTTGAAGAGCACATGAGAGCACATGCCAAGCCTTTTTCAATGACAGAAATTGTGTTTTTGTGTGTGTGTATGTGTGTGTGTGAGTGAAAAGTGTTTTCAGTCTGGGCGTCACTTAACATCTGTGTGCCCGAGATTACAGTAGGTGTTCCTGTAACTTTTTATTGTTTCTGTCCAGGTGTAAAACACGCTGTAGCTGTCGAGCAAAAATATTTCTCCCCGGTCACCCAGAGTTCTCAGTCCGTTTTGTTTTATTTGCCATGTCTTTGTTCGTCGAGCTGAATAAAACCTTAAAAAGAAATCAAAGATTTGAAGCGAATAAAGCTGATTAGATTCATCAGCATATGGCGATAAAATGTGTTTTACACAAAGGGAAATTTAAGTTATCCTAAAATAAATCGGGTGTTGATTTTTTAAAACATTTATAAAAAATAAATAAAAGACAACAGTAAATGTTTATGACAAAGCAGTTGCTTTTTGCTTATGGGTGTAAATAAAGCAGATGACAGAGAGAGGAGAAACTGCCATGCAATAAATGTTGGGTCCTACAGTCCTTTCAAAATCAGTGAAGAGACACAGAAAACCTTTTTGATATGAAGCTACACGGCTGCTTTGTCTTATTTGTGACTATGGTAAAAATAAGTTGGAACAAGCACAGGCTACAGTCCAACCCCCCCCCCCCCACCACCACCACACTCACACACACACACACAAATGGAGATTTGCTTCAAAATTAGTAAAAAAAAAAAAAAAAGAGCATCTAATGATCTCCGTAACTAAAACAGCATGTATTCTTCCTAATCTACCTTTAAATCCAAGTTTTCTACAGCGGTGTCTTCAGAAATAATCCTTTCAGTTTGCTCTGCCGGCTGCTGTAGTGTCTGGTAATCCCGTCGTATAATGTTTGACAACTTTGTCAAGCTCAGGGATTCCCATTTTCAAACATACGGCTGGAATTCCCAGTTGTTCGGTCCAGAACAAGAAAAAATAATGCAACCACCACTCTTGTAAACAGAACCAACTTGTTGCCAAGCTCGGTGATAATTGGAGAAATAAATCCAATATTTATTGTTGCTTCATTAAATGAGTTTCGTTCATTTTACTTTCACATTTTCTCCAATTTGATTTTAGCTCCTTTCTTTTACTCAGCGTAAAGAAACCTCTGAAAGTTAAGTGAAATACTCCAATAAGTTTTGTTAGTAGATTAGTTTGGGAGATGATTAGAACTATTTAAATTTGTATAAAACATTAAGAAATTACAAGCTGAGTCTGTAGTTTGTTGTTTTTAGCTTGAACGGTGCCACGCAAAGAAGAAACAGTTTGCCATGAAGAGTAGGGATTACCGTCTGAAAACAACGGCAAAGACGTAAACAAGTCCGGAGAATTTCTGAGAATTTGGCACAATGAGTAATTTTTCTTTGTTGTTTGTTAACACTTTCATCTCCTAAAGGATTTAAATCAGAAGCGTAATGTAGCAAAAAGCTTTAAAGCTTCTCTTTGAAAAAAAAAAACATTTCACATATTATTAAAAGAAAACATAAAATGAAAGGTGTCAGAATGGAGAAGAAATCTTATTTTGTCTGCCAATTTTTTCAAAAACAAAAACAATTTAAACAATCAATTCAAATAATAACCTTTTATAAGTAACAAGCAAAAGAAGTAACTTTTACAGTCTACAAATATCTAGAACATTAAACACTTAACTGAAAGTTTTA
>JARVGV010001740.1:29292749-29306180 GCA_031762435.1 Hypsolebias longignatus | reverse complement strand
TTTGTTTTGTTTGGCTGGTTTCTGCATCGTGGTCCCACCCACCAGGATGAAGCTGGGGTTGTTTCTGTTCCTCCAGCTGAAGGACGGCACGCTGATTTCCGGGTACTTCTTGTCGTGGAGAAACTCGCACCCACTGTGGGTGTGGCCACTCAGGATGAGGCGGGGCCTAAACCACCGGAGCAGCTGAGGGAAAAAAAACGGCGTCAGAGTCTGATGACGGTTTCCTCACAAGAAGAAGAAGAAGAAATGAGGCGGTGGAGGACTCACCCGCTGGGACGCCTCCTTGGACAGCACGTCGTATTTCTCTCTGAACAGCAGGTGGCGCTCTTCGGGCGGCGCGGCGTCCGGTCCGCTGCAGCTGGCGTCGCTCACTCTGTACAGAGGATAATGCTGCAGAACACGGCACAGTCAGCAAACAGATGTTTCCACATCTGCTGAGAGGAGGTGTGTGCACCAAAGGCTCACAGCTGAATGATTTTTTTTTTAATTTTTATGTCTTCACATGCGAGGCAGAACTTTATTTTCAAGATCTGACCAAAAACAGCTAAACTCCTAAAACTCTGGCCTGAAAGGAAGCGGGCGACGTGTATTCCTTCAAATCCTTTTGTTTTAATCAGCCGCGTCCGGTTCTGGTGATCCTGTGGATGTTTTCCTGCTTCACCACATCTGGTTTAAAGTCGTTAACGGGGTTTTGTCGAGGTCATGATGAGGAGGTAACTCACCCGTTTGGAGCAGGAGAACAACTAAAACATACATGAAACTGGAGCTGGACACGTACAGGCTGCAGCTCCGCAGGATCCATCAACCCTCCTGCACTTTTAACAGAATTCAAAGCAGAAATGACCCGAGAGGAAGTTAAGGTGTTCAAACGTTCGGAGATGCCTCTAGTCCCACTGCTTCTGAGACCGTTTATAATCTTTGAAAGTCCCGAAGTCAAAGTTTAAAAAAAAAAAAAGGAGAGAAGCTATAAAACCATCCAGGAGCTGCGGCTCACACCCTGCAGGTCTGCGGTAAAAACTCAAGTTTGTGACGGTATTAATATAAAAATGATTGAAAAATGGAAACCAGGGGCGTCCAGCCCTGGTCCTACTTGTTCTCTGCTCCAACGTGAGCTTCAACAAAACATGAAGAGAGAACTCAACCATTGAATCAGGCGTGGTGGAGCAGGGAAACAAGCTAAATAACATGGAGGACCACCCCCCTTTCAGACGACCTAATCCTGTGAGCTGGAATACAGCTGTCCCTCTACTTCACAGTTTGTTTATCGCAGACTTGATCTATTGCGGTTTTTCAAAATAAGAGTGGACAAGACACACAATCGGCTGATTGATGGATGAGCCGCACGATCGGCATGGCATTTTAATTTAAAATAAATTATTTTAAATTATTTAACACCTGCTGCACCTGTCTGCAGCTCGGGCTGCAGGATAAACTTCCTGCTGCAGCTGATCAAGACAGAGCTGTGAAGTGGGCGTGGCCAAGAGCGCTTGCTGGTGGCTGAGAGCAGCGGAGGCAGGGAGCTGAAACATTCTGTGCTCTCTTAGAGTGTTAACATTATTTAGAATATTGCAAGTGTGGGAAGGGTTTAAAACGCCTTTACTGTATACTAATATCCCTACATCGTGGTTTTTCCCTTATCGCGAACCTTCAGGGTACGGATCCGCCGTGATAAACGAGGGACCACTGTATATTGTCTGTCGGCTGAGAACACTGTCCTGCAGGACGCAGGTTGATTTTTCCACCTTTAGTCTTGTTTTCATTCTGCTAGAGCTCTGCAGACAAAATGAGCAAACAACCAAACTCAGATACCCTAAAACAGGGGTCCCCAACCCCCAGGCCGTTTGATACTGGAACACATAAAGATTTTTTTTCTATTTCTGTAAGTCTGCATGGAATATTAATTTAATAAATGAAACTACAAAACACAACATTATAATACAGTACAATTTAAAACGAAATAGAGGTAATAATTAAATTATAGATGATGCACTTGATTGTATTTTGTTGTGACCGGGACATCGCCGCACATCGCTCCATGGAAAAATGTCGTGCATAAAACCGGTCCGCGGTGAAAAGACGGGTCCGGCTCTAAAAGACAAGAACAATCAAAGGCCTAAAGCTGGGGGCAGAGTTTCAGCTGGGGGTTGTGGGTAAAATCTGTCCTCAGCTTGAGGTCATCTTAAGTGAGAAACATTTTCAGTCAAATCTTAAAAATAGTTCTGCACGATCTCATGAGAACAACTCTCAGCTACCACCACATCAGGTTTTAGCTCAATATCTATTTCACTGACTGAGTTATTGACATGTCTGTGTTTATGAGGTTGGTCGGCTGTGGCTGCCATCTTTATCTGGATTGGCTCCAGCAGTTAACAAGCTGTAGATGTACATTAAGTGATTAATTCCATGAAAGTTTTGTCTATTCATGATATACAGTATATATACATAGATATAGATATAGATATTTTGCGTGTTGTTTGTGTTCGCTCATTGTTGATGAGCGAAAGAAAAGCCAAATTAGACAAGAGGAGTCAGAAAACTTGTGTGAACCTTGGTGCACCGTGTCAGGCTGGTGGTGTGAAGATTGCACCTTGAGTCGGTGAAGTGTGGTTTACCTGCAACATGATGGGAGCAGTGGGGGGGTAGGACCGTGAGCCCTCACAGTTTTCCGCCCCTTCGCTGTTGGACTGAGACTTCTGCACAAAGTTAAACAAAGAATTCATCACAAGTCTGATTTCCTGTCTCCAAGTGTTTCACTGTTTACTGACTAAAACCTTAAAGCATTAAAAAAAAACAAAAAAACAAAGAATTTGATTATTTCTGCTCGCACACCCCGAAGCATCCACGAGTTTTCGTTTTCCCACCGCACCTGAAGGGAGCAGTTGAGGTCTCTGGAGAGTCTGATCAGCTCCTTTTCCACCGACTGGCAGATGGGACAGCCGTCACCGTGCATCGCCACGCTGTTCACCAGCAGGAAGCTGCAGAGACCAGAGGATCGGTCAGTCTGACGCAGGCCTGGTGTACCGCTCACATTTATTACTTTTATTTTTTCATCCCACATAAAGAAGTATCTGGCTTTGTGTTCACTGATGTATGGAAAGCCATTTGCCTACTTATTTGATAATAGTGGTGTAACAACATCTACGGAAATTAAAATGTCACAAGTTTTCATAGAGCTGAAAACCATCTCGAGCCAAAAAAAAAAAAAAAAAAACTCCTATGATTTGGTTTGTTGAAATTGTTACTGTAAATGTTCCTCCCCCTGCATCTCCTGCAGCTACGTGCTGAAAGGAAGAAGCATTGCTGTTCCGCCTTTTTTTTTCCCTCCCTTGTTTTTTTTTTTTTTCAGCCTTTTTTAAATTTGGTTGTCCAATCAGATGTGGCCCTCCAGATGTGCCCATTTTTCAATCGTTTAATCAGATGTGCCTTCCGAATCTGTCTGCAGAGATACCTACTTGGAGATCTGACAATTTCATTCATTCTGACATAGAAAATATTGAACACTACCATTTTCAGCCACTAGATGGCCCTAGAGTAATAAGGCACGCCAAGTGTCTCATCAATAGGTATAAGTGGCTATTAATGAGACACTTGACTTGCCATACTAAACCACCTTTGTCTCTCTCCAGATCTCCTGGAGCAAACATCAAATCAGCTGCATTTCTCCGTGCCACCCAGGAGAAATGCAGCTGATTTTACCATCAAAGTGCATTTATTAAGGAAAAGTTCAACTGAGACTCACATTTACTATAAAGTCGAGCAAACAAATAATTGTTTTTAAGTGTTAATCTTGTTAAATTCTTGTTAAAGTCCTTCCATGCACGCTCCCTCGGCTGCCATTTGGCAGCCAATCGATTTTTGGCACAACACAGGCCCACGTTTCCAGGTGGTCAACAGTGATGCGTAATAGATGCAACTTATATGGCGGAAAGTACGGTATTTATATTTACCGTACTCTGAAGGTTTTGAGGTTGTTTTAAAAAAAGTGCATTCAAAATATCTTAAATACCACAACACCCCATGCCCCACCTAATGACACTTCCACCGCCATGCTTCACAGCAGCTTTTCTCCTGAGTTGCACGTTACATACAAAATACTGAACAAAATCCCTCGTACTTCCCATAATGCACGTCGTATGAAAATAGGACCCATTACCACCTGTTTAAGACGTGCGGCGCAGCTTATTGGTTTGTTTCGAGTCACATGTCTCCTCCCATCACTCACTTGACTCCCCTTTTGTTGACCATTCTGGTGGAGGAGGCGTTGAAGACCTTTTCGAAGCGCTGCAGCTTGAACCAGTCCATCCTGCGGGGAGACACGAGACGACAATCACAAAACACGCACAGAAACAACTGCTGCTCAGTCTGTCACGTCTGTCTGCCGGGCACCGTTACATAAGAGCCGGCTCACTTCCTGCCGCACGACTCGAATCCAAACACGTAAGAGCCGCCGCACGTCAACATAATCCCACATCTCTGACCCACAGCATCAAAAATTAAGCTGTTCAAGGTTTTCTTTTATTAAATTGGACTTTCATCCTGAGAAATTAGGCCAAACACAAAATAAATGCAACATCTCTGCAATAAAAGGCAATCTATTACAAAAGCACGGGCTCATAAATCCCATTAAATATGAATTCAGAACGCTGGTGTGAATGTGCTGCAAGATGCCGCCTTTCTCTTGTTTACGATTAAACTACAACTGAAGTTACGTTGTGTTTATGAAATGAGTTTACAGTTTCAGCGTGATCATTTTTAAAAGACTTCAGTTTTTATAAAGGTACTGAAAAGTCAAAAACGTTGCCTCGTTTATTATCAGACAACTCAAAATATTTCGAGCAAAGGAGCTGAAGCGATGGCCGGCTGTGAATTTACACCTGATTCAAGATGGCCTCCCCAGCCAACACTAAAATGACCAGAACGCAGTCATTTTTACAAATATGGTGTTTTAATTTGGTGTGGTAGTAGCTGAGAGTCATCCCCAACACATACTTAAGCTGAGTTCCTGCTAACTGAACAGCCTTAGTAAATATCAGTTTTAAAAACAGAACCGGGTCTGGTTCTGAGCTGGTCTCAGCAGGTGGGGCTGGACCCTTCAGAACATTTTTTTTTGTGGCAACGTGTTGCTCCGGTGCAGCAGGGTGACATAAACAGAGCTGACCCCAGTCTTTTGTACGTTGACGGGTTTCGCTGAAACTGCGTTTCCTGCGTTGTCCTTTAAAAGCACCAGAAGATTCGCTGCGTCGAAACGGCAGCGTCATCGAACTGAATTCCTCCCGACCGGCTCATGCGTCAAAGCACGAGCCTTTCAGGCCACGTCACGTGGACGAGCTCGTCTCCTTTGTTTTCTGCAGCTCACAATTCAGCTCTAAAACTTCTCTGAAATGATTCATGAGCAGCAAACAGAGACGCTTAAAATTTTTTTTAAAAAAATCAGTTCATCCAGGTGTGTGCGCTCTGGAAAGGTGAACTAAAAGTGCTTGAACTGCACTTCATGGATCACAAAATCAGTGCTTCACAATCTACAGGCGTTAACAAACAAGGCGTGCAGCGACAACAGCAGCGCAGCTTTTGTTCTTACTCGTAATGGAAACCGATGTCGTGGTTGCCGACCAGCACGACCAGTTCTGTGTCAGGGGAGTGTCTGAACATCCTGCGGAAGCGGCGCACGTCGTCCTCCCAGTGCTGCCGAAAGGGAAAACATTCCACATCAGACCTGAGGAGAGGACCCGAAGACCTCTGAGGGTCCACCAGCAGCCTCTGGAGGCAGCTGACGAGAACCAGCTCAGTAAACACACCATCAGTAAGCATAAACAAAAACAAGAGTGTGAAGGTCAAAGCATTCACTGCTACAAACTTCATTTCTGCTCATTTAGCTGCTTAGCTTTTAGCTAGTGCTGCGCTATATTTTGCTTTTAGCTCATGCTGTGCTACTTTTAGCTTTCAGTTAGTGTTTTTGTCTTTAGCATTTACTGTTTTGATGTTTTTAGCTTTTAGCTAGCGTTTTGTTAGTTTTAGCATGCATTTTATTGTTTTGCTACTTTAGTCCTTCAGCTAGTGTTGTCCTATTACCTTGCATTTAGCTGCTTAAGATTGCATTTAACATTTTACTACTTTTATCTAATATTTTTATATGTTCAGCTTCCAGCTAGTGTTTTGCTATTTTTTAGCTTTTTGTGCCTTTTAAGCTTTTATTAGCATTGTGCTACTTTTAGCTTTTAGTAAGCATTTTTCTGTTTTTATATGGGTTTTGTTTAGCTTTTAATAAACAGTTTTCTATTTTTAGTTAATTAATATGTTCAGCTTCCAGCTAGTGTTTTGCTATTTTTAGCTTTTTGTGCCTTATTAGTTTTTACTTAGTATTTTGCTACTTTTAGTTTTTAGTTAGCGATTTGCTACTTTTAGTTTTAGTTAGCATTTTTCTGTTTTTATATGGGTTTTATTTAGTTTTTAATAGACCGGTTTGCTACTTTTAGTTAATGTTTAATATATGTTTAGCTTCTGGCTAGTGTTTTGCTATTTTTAGCTTTTTGTGCCTTTTTAGCTTTTAGTTAGCATTTTGCTACTTTTAGCTTTTAGTTAGTGTTGTTCCAAATTTTATGCATTTCTTTTAGCATTTAATGAAAAGTTTGATACTTTTAGCTAATTTTTAATATGTTCATCTTTTGGCAAGGGCTTTACCATTTTTAGTTAATTTGTGCTTCTTTTAGCCTGCATTTAGCTACTTTTAGTTTGCATTTCAAAAGTTTTTGTAGCTGTTCTGTGCTCACGATATAGTCAGAATTCATATTAGGGGTTAGAAATTCACAAATATAAAAACAAACATTGTTAATGAGCAATCAAGAGTTAATATATTTTATAAAAAATATAAACAAAACTTCAGTTAAAACATATGTCCTCAACATGAGGATGCTTCAGTACATGCAGATGATTTTTTATAAATGCAAATTTATGAGAGGACAAACTTCAGCATGTTGAATAGTGACAAAGCTTTTCTGAAGCTAGAGCCTGAAAAAGCAAATAAAGAGACAGTTTAGGATGATGTGTTAAGTAGAATGTACAATCACAATTATGCTGTTTTCTGTCCTTTAATTCCCTGTTTTGGACTAATAACTTTTTTTTTTTTAATAAATAACCAAATTTATATTCATAAAAGCAGCAACAAGCAAATAAAAATGCTATTTCTTTGGCCTTTGGTTTTGATGTGCCACCCCAGGGATTTTTAGTGCCTCCCCAACATGGCCACCCCACTAAAACATTTCTAGCGGCACCCCTGTTCCCACTGCATTTATTATTATTGATATAGAATAAAAACTTTGTATTTATTACACGATGACCCACAGAGTCATGGCAGGCCTCTGCATCCTCAGAATGTTTATTTTTGTTTGTTTCAGCCAACAGGGAGCTCGTTACCTTCTGCGAGCTCCACTTGCCTTCGTCGAAGATGTCCCCGAGAATAAAGACCACCTCGGGCTGCAGGAGCCACAGGGCGGTCTGGAAAGCCCGCTCCATCTGCCATTCCCTGCGGTTCGACCACAGCAAGCGGCGTCATTTATCTCTGTCATCATTATTAATTAATAATTAATTAATATGTCGGCCTCACCTCCGCAGCTTGTCGAACCAGTGTCCCCCCACGGCCCCGAGGAGGTGGGTGTCCGACAGAACCATGGCGCGGACTGCAGAGTCCGCCCCGCCGGTGCCCTCTCCGTCCCGGGCTCGGACGAGCTTCGGCCACGCGCACTGGAAGATGGCCGGGAAGTAGATGAGGTACTCGCAGAAGAAGAAGGCGCCGACGACCACCGCCACCAGCAGCGCCGCGACCCCCGGCTTGGCGCTGAGCCTCAACATGTCTCCGTTACTCGGTGAGCGGGATGCCCCGGACTAGAGCTCAGACGGCGTCCGTGATGGAGCGGTCCATGCCGGGGCATCTTCAGCCCCGCTCCGGAACCTGGAGGCTTCAGGTGTTCGGCATCTTAAACGGCTCAGAAAATAAATAAATAAAATTAAATATCAAACGGCGTCGAGTCCGATGGAAATCAAAAAGAAAAGGGAAAAAAAAAAAACAGGAGAAGCTGATATAATTATTTTAAATAAAATAAAAAAATTCACGTTAACATTTCTGTTTGTTTGTTTGGGAGAGAGCGCGAGCATCTCAAAGCAGGACTCAACGGTTAAGCTAAAACAACACTTCCGGTGCCGCTTTTCAAAACAAAGCTGTAAAAACGGTCCCAGCCTGCATGATACATGCGCACAAAACGTCTTATTTTGAAGTCGCCACCTTCATCATTTCAACAATTTTAAAGAAATTACTGCAATTTTTATGCAGAAGAACACGACACAAAGCAGCACTTATTCAGCTTCTGTCAACATTATTTTCATTCACTCAATCTTTATTTGTACATGTTAATCTTACTGAGCCTCAAGGACTCATTTACAAGAGACACCTGTTTAAACAAACACAGATGAGGCACAAATAGGCAATCCTATAAAAAGCAGATAAAATGAAAAGTAAATGGGAGAAATTATGCAAAAACGAAAC
Source organism: Hypsolebias longignatus (assembly GCA_031762435.1). Classification (NCBI taxonomy): domain Eukaryota; kingdom Metazoa; phylum Chordata; class Actinopteri; order Cyprinodontiformes; family Rivulidae; genus Hypsolebias; species Hypsolebias longignatus. Next base: position 29,297,644 of record JARVGV010001740.1, on the reverse strand, counting down.
AAAAACAGCTACATTGTAAAGCAAACTACCGTAAACCACTAGAAGCAGGAACATGTGGTTTTTGCCATGAACTTAACAGTTGTATTGCATATTTCCATTGCAAACCTGTGCAGGCCAACCAGACAGTGAAGTCGATTTTATTTCCTTGTTCCATTCATACAAAAAGGAAAAATATATTCAAACTTCCTTTTTTTGTACCTGTTAGTTTAGACATATTTATTAAACTACCACTGGATGAATACACAGATACTTTAATCCTAGAGTTTGGACTAAAATTATTTCAGGATGAGAAAATATCACAGCAATATCATTTGGTACTATGGAATGTCACACTTAAAATATCCACTGACTGGCCAAAAAAAATGTTGCCACCAAAAAAGAAAGGTCACACACTAATATTTCGTTGGACTGCCTTTAGCTTTGATTAATTCGCTGTGGCATTGTTTCGATAAGCTTCTGCAATGTCACAAGATCCATTTCCATCCAGTGATGCATTCATTTTGCACCAAGATCTTACATTGATGACTAGACATGATGGGTGCATCACTTCACCTGCCTCTCTTACCCTGATGCACCCATCACTGTGGAACAGACTCATCAGACCACATGACCTTCTTCCATTGCTCCAGAGTCCAATTTTTATGCTCCTTAGCAAACTGAAGCTTTTTTTCCCCCCATAGCTTCACTGATTAGTGGTTTTCTTAAGGCTACACAGCTGTTCAGTCCCAATCCTTTGAGTTCCCTTCACATTGTACGTGTGGAAATGCTCTTACTGTCACTATTAAACATAGCCCCGAGTGCTACTGTTGTTTTTCTTCGATTTGATTTTAAGTGGTCACCGATCACGATCATTCAGGGGTTTTTCCCGGCCGCATTTCTTCTTCGAAGATGATGGGTTCTAGTTTTTAATGTGTTGGACAGTTCTCAACCCAATTTTAGTAGTTTATGCAATCTCCTTAGATGTTTTCTCTGCTTGATGCCAATGATTTGACCTTCTCAAACAGACTGACATCTTTTCCACACCCACGCGACGTGTCTTTAGACATGGTTATTGAAGAAACGAGAAGCAACTCATTGCACCAGTTGGGGTTAAATAACTTGTTGCCAGCTGAAACATAATCATCCATGCAGTAATTATCCAATAGGAGGCTCGTACTTATCCAGGTGGTAACTTTTGTTTTGGCCAGACAGTGTATGTTGGGGATGACTCTCAGCTACTACCAAATCTAAGCTCAATATTTGCAAAACTGATGGAGTTACAGCCATTTTTGTGTTAGTTTAAATCGACTTGTCCTGTGTCCATATTGAATTAGATTGGCAACAAAAGACTGGACAACAAAAACAGTTTTAGATATACAGGTACAGTATATTCATTGATTATTTCCTGAAAGGTTCATTAATAAAAACTATTCTGTAGTGGGCGTGCAAACCGATATCATCCAGCAATACAGTAGTGAAAATTACTTAAATCTACAGAAATTCATCACGTATAAACAAGTTCTGGGAAAATATGTATGAAAATATATTTTAAAACGTTTGCGTTTGCTTTTTTGTTCAGAATCTGTGTTTTACTTTGAAAGAAATGCTAACTTCCGGGTTTTTCCTTGCTAAGACATGAAAACCTGACAGATTGAAAGAGACTGCAGGAGAGGCCAAAACAAACACCTGAGCTGCAAGTTATTTTCAAAGAAAACATCAATAATCTGAACACGATGATGTTTTTGTTGATCATCAATAATCTGATGAGGGGACTGAGAGGACAGACAGATGGACAGGAGACAAAGTTGATTAAGCGATTTAGAGGATTTACAGTGATTTGCAGGTGGTGAATGAGTGGCTCACTGAGACTAAGCTGTATAAAGGCTGAACGAATGAGGAGATCAGAAGCTGGTCCTGGCATCAGTGTGCTGGTACCTGCTCAACCAGTTGGACAACAGGAAGGAGGTTTACTGTAAACCTGACCTGAAAAACTATAGAGATAAAACTGCTGGAAATCATAAGAAACTTTAATATAGACATTTAAAATTATTAAAAAAAAAACACCTCAGAGATATAACTTATTGTACAGTATAGTTCAAATGGCAAAAAAGTGTTTTATTGTATTTTTTAAAATGTAAATCTACTATAGTTACTAAAAATTCTGCAGTTTTCATGCATTAATGTTGCCACACTGCATTTGCATGTGTGACTATTATTCATAACCCTCATGATTAAAAATATTAAAACTTTAAGTCATGAAAACTAGAAGAAATATGAGTTTTGGACCGAGTAGAAACCGTTTAAACCTTACAAATTGTTATTTTAACTCAATGTGTCCCAAATACCTGAGCTCTAAATAATGTGTGAGCTGGCTGTGGCAGCCATCTTGAACTGGACTGACTCCAAAGGCAGATTTAGGGGCAGATTTCAGAATCCAAGTTTCTGTAACTTACAGACGATAAGCTAAAATATACTGTATATATTTTTAATTGAATTGTTCTTTTTTTAGCTCATCTAGTCGTAAACGTTGGACACGTCTAGCCTGAATGAAACGTTTTTAAAGAGAAGATGGTTAGCCGGAGCATCGTGAGGTTGCTAATCTTAGCGCACAAACATGTTTGGACGGTTGGCTCCACATTTTTGTTCAGCTGCAGTTGACTTGGACGTGAATTACCCTGATCGAGCTTGAATTTCTGGTTCTGTTGTCGCTCTCACCTGCGAAACAAAAACAGCCCAGGGCTTCAGAACCTGTCAGTCAAACAGCATGTTGTTTTATTGGATTTTTAACCATCGAAATAATAGAGCTTTAAAAAAGATAAAAATCAGTTTTCGTTTCATCTAAAAATGTAAAGCTGAAACGTGGTTCGTAAAGCTCCAACCCTGACCTCCAGTAAAGAGGTTTGGTAACTCAGCTCCATGCGGGTCAGACAATCCAGAGAACCTCCAGGAGAACATGGGGACAACTGTCTCCACGCAGGCTGGAGACAAAGCTGTGGACAACTCAGATCAGGGTTATCCTGGACCTGAACGTCCCACAGAGCTTCATTAAATCCATTACCAGGAAGTGAAAAGACCCTCAACACAAACTAATATTAAACTAACACACGTGTGTCTTTGTAAAATCAGCTGAAGCTTTTAGTTAAAAGTTCTTGCTTTTTTTAATGTGCAAGGCCTTTTTTTTAATGGATTGTGTTTCAATGTGAAACACTTGGTGAGTTTTATCTGAGAAAAGTGTTGTATGAATCAGCTTTACTTACAGGACATGAGAGGCTCATGTCACCTTCAGCTGCACGAGGACAAAGTCGCTACTCAAAATGAAAACGTCGACAAAAAAAGCTGAACAGTTTGGAGTTTCAACCCTAAACGTGTGGGTGAAGCTGCTGCGATGGGATGAGACCAAACTCCAACTTTACTTGGTCGTGTTTGAGCCAAACCTAACGCTCCTCGTCACGCGCAGAACGCCATCCCCATACTGGAGCATGGCGGTGGCAGCATCATGCTGTGGGGATGTGCGCCATGAGAGACTGAGAAACTGGTTGGAGTTAACAAAAAAGAAAAAGATGAAGAAGAATCCAAATAAATTCTGATGTAGGTTCATTTTCCTGCAGGATGCAGACCCTGAACGCACCACTGAAGACACTCCGCTGGCCGAACGCACACGAACGCCCCACACTTTCTGTTTCATGGTTTGTTTTACTTTAAACGGGAACAATTCAGTAATAATATATTTCAAACAGGCTGTGATTTATTTTCTTTTTAACATTTAAAGTTGTGTTTTGCCTTAAAATGTTTTTATTTATTTTATTTTTTTAAATACAGCATCTCAAATTGAGCTCGTTTAAATTTTTTGATAATAATAAACGTGTGACACTTTGACACACGAGGTCAAACATTAACTCATTTAATAAAAAACAAGAGGATTAATCATCTGAGGGGAGGTGGTTTAGAAGGTTTAAGGCAAAGTTTTAACATTTTGTGTTCTTTGTTTTTCTGCGGTCCAGTGGCTCAGTGGTTTCTCTTCACACATCGACACCTCTGCGGGCGGTTCTTTCCGCCAGCCACGTTTTCAGGAAACAGCAGACTCAGTTTGGTTTTCTTTTTGATACAAACAAAAGAACATTTTCTGCAGCTGATCAAGCGTTTAAACTCCAACATGTAGATTTTAGCTGCTTTAACTGTCTAGTTTAGTTTAATATTGTTAAACAATAAACCAAACTTTGACTTGTATTGGCTGAAATATATCTGTTTTTTTTTATGTAAGCTATGCAGCTCACGAGCCAGACATCCATAAATGAAAGTTATTGTTAATAAACCAAGTATTACAATGATCTAAAAGTGTTTATTTTGCAGCATTGAATCATAAAAATGCAATAAACAGAACCTAAAAGTGAAATTTAAAGAATGTATTTTTCAAGATTTATTTCCCTGCAGTAAAATTAGTGGTATTTTAATGTGAAACAACATTAAAAACAAAATGACACACTGTGCCTACTGTTTATCACAAATAAATCTCTAACAAACAAATCTTTACTCTTGTTAGGATTTGAACTAGAGGACGAGGGGAGAGGTGAGTATGGTTCTGATGATCCAAAAGGTGAGAATAATAATAATCTGCAGCTCTACAGGAGGTGTTGAAGATGAGAGCACGGCTCAGTAGGTTCCAAGAAACACGAGAGACCACAGGATAATCCAGGAGTCGTTGAGCAGTGGTTGGAAGGCGAGGAGAAGCTGCAGGAGGCACAAGTTGATCCTAAGTAGTTGAACCGTTGAGGAGATCACTGAGGAGGTCCGAGGTAACCAGGAGGCAGGAGACAACGGGAGTCGAGCTGCAACAAATTTTAGACAAATTTTAGAGGTGCTTGAGGGGGGGGGGGGGGGGGGGGGGGGGGGGGGGGGGGGGGGGGGGGGGGGGGGGG
>JARVGV010001740.1:29202203-29214285 GCA_031762435.1 Hypsolebias longignatus | reverse complement strand
GCACATTTCAGTGCATGTTCTGCAATTTCAGCCCATGTTCTGCACATTTCAGCCCATGTTTTGCACATTTCAGCCCAGGTTTTGCACATATCAGTGCATGTTCTGCACATTTCAGCCCAAGTTTTGCACATTTCAGTGCATGTTCCGCAATTTCAGCCCATGTTCTGCAATTTCAGCCCAAGTTTTGCACATTTCAGCCCAGGTTTTGCATATTTCAGTGCATGTTCTGCACATTTCAGTGCATGTTCCGTAATTTCAGCCCAAGTTTTGCACATTTCAGTGCATGGTCTGCAATCTCAGGCCATGTTCCGCAATTTCAGCCCAGGTTTTGCACATTTCAGCCCATGTTCTGCACATTTCAGCCCAAGTTTTGCACATTTCAGCCCAAGTTTTGCACATTTCAGCCCAGGTTTTGCACATTTCAGCCCAGGTTTTGCACATTTCAGTGCATGTTCTACACATTTCCGCCCAAGTTTTGCACATTTCAGTGCATGTTCCGCAATTTCAGCCCTTGTTCTGCAATTTCAGCCCATGTTTTGCACATTCCAGCCCAAGTTTTGCACATTTCAGTGCATGTTCTGCAATCTCAGGCCATGTTCTGCACATTTCAGCCCAAGTTTTGCACATTTCAGCCCATTTTGCACATTTCAGTGCTTGTTCTGCACATTTCAGCCCAAGTTTTGCACATTTCAGTGCATGTTCTGCAATTTCAGCCCATGTTCTGCACATTTCAGCCCATGTTTTGCACATTTCAGCCCACGTTTTGCACATATCAGTGCATGTTCTGCACATTTCAGCTCAAGTTTTGCACATTTCAGTGCATGTTCTGCACATTTCAGCCCATGTTTTGCACATTTCAGTCCATGTCCTGCACATTTCAGCTCATGTTCTGACATTTTAGTCCATGTTCTGCACATTTTAGCCCATGTTTTGCACATTTTAGCCCATGTTCTGCACATTTTAGCTCACGTTCTGCACATTTTAGCTCACATTCTGCACATTTTAGCTCAAGTTCTGCACATTTTAGCCCATGTTTTGCTTATTTCAGTCCTTGTTTTGCACTTTGTAGCCAGAGTTTTGCTAATTTCAGTTTGCATTTTGTTAGTTCATGCCTGTATTTTGATAATTTCACTCTGTTTTATGGTTATCGTTGTCTGTGTTTTGCTCATTTCACCTCCTGTATTGCTCGACTTAGCCAATATGTTGCTAGCTTTAGCATTTGTTTAGATTGTTTTAACTTTTAACAACTGGATTTTAACTTCTTCATCAAACTTCAACAAGGTCAATCAGCACTCTGCGTTCACACTGAATTTTCACAGAAAAACACAATTTCTTTAGTTACTCGTCCGTCTTTGTTCAGCTGTTTTGTGCAACTTTATGCCTTAAATTAAACATTTCACAGTCTGTGGTGTGGAACGTGTTTGATTTATTTATTTTTTGTGGGTTTTTCTGTTTTTGTTTCGCTGCTCTGTTCAGCTGCTTCTCTCTGTGACCTGCTGCCATTTCTCCTCTGCCATCCTTCTCTTTCACAGCCACGCTAAAGTCAGCGGGCGTGTCTATTTGATCATAAATAGGTGGGTATCTGCTCGCTTTTTTGTAGCACCTATCACCAGCTCAGATTTCTTCTGAATCCCAACGTCTTCCTCCTGTTGCAAAAAGTCCTACCCTCTCCGATCTCTCCCTGTTGTTTATTTTTCAAAGACGATGCTAAACTTGAACGATCTCCTCGAGCTGAGATGTTTTACATAAATAACATGGTTGGTTTTCTTTTTCAGGTTTTATGTTTGTTTTTCTGCTTGTAGCCTTTTCTTGTTTGACTTTACGTTGCTTTACAGACTTTTACCCAGAGCCTTTTCAAGATACATCCTTCTATTTCTGACAGAAAACCTGTTTCTCAAGCATGTTCGGATCTGCAAGAACGCCTTTCTGTCCAGCAATGACCCAATGATCTACACCCTGTTTGTACAGAACATCTCCCCCACCCCACCCACTCCCCAACGAAGCTTGCCTCCCTCAAATAACTGAACTCCTGTGGCCAGTTTCTTTGAATCTGTGTGGATATTTTGGTGATTTTTTTTTCAGGTTGTCCTCGTTGCTGACATTGATCATTTTTGTGTGTAACTTTTATTTTCCTGAGCAGCATCAAAGAAAAAATTCCCTCCCATCAGAGCAAGTAAGTGTGACTGGATGGCAGAATGCTTGCCTTAAAATTCAGAAATCCTTGACGAGCGCTCCATTGCCTGAGGAGATGATAAAGATGTGTGGTTACCGTAATCACTGCTTCCCTTTAGCTAAAATTTAACCGCTGCAAGAAAACAAGTATTACCCACACGCGATGAGATTGTTTTAAAGAATGCAGAAGGAATGTGCACTGCTTCCTCATTACAATGCTTGATCTGTTAGCGGACAGAAACGCTGACCATTCCCATCTGATCATTTGCATCAGAGCTGTTAGATTTCCACCTGGACCCTGTGAACGAGAATGTATTTGTATACTCATGAGGATCTGTTTCTTTAAAGTACAGCTGTCAAAGTTGAGCTTAAAACCCTCTGAAACTCAAAACTAGAAAACACATTTTTACTAGAAAGACCCTCTTCATGCCTGCGCAGGTCCGTGAATGTACGGCAGCTGCTGCTCTGCTCAAACCGAACTTTCTTTGTATGGCAACAAAGGCGAGCAGCTAACGAGCTGGTAAAGATGGCTTCAAACTCTGAGTCCCGTCAGACAGGCAGAAGATGGACGCACTCAGGAAGAGTTGATTTGAAGAGATAGAGCTTAAAACGTGTCATGATGCCTTCAGGCTCAGGCCTCCAGTGCAGAAAAGATCAGTTATCTCAGTGGGATTTGCTTCGTTAAATAAAACTTAATGACAGTTGTTAAGGAAGCCAAATCAATCCTTGTCTTTAAGAAACTGGATTAAATTGAATTGTTAAATAAATATAAATGAATTTATTTTAATGAGTAATATACTGTATATAAATTGAGAATTGAATGAGTTATTTACTTGTTTTGTTATTTATAGAAAATTTTGTTTGAATGTTTATTAGATTAATAAGGAACAGATTTAATAAGATATTTTCTTCATCTGCTACCTTTCATTTTATATTTTTTATATATTTTTTTCCAATTACATATGTTATTTGTTGGATTTCATTATTATAAAATGAATAAAGAATTTTAAAAAAATAAAAAGTGAATAAATAATTAAATAATTTGCGCTGACTGCTCAAGAAAATGCAGATTTTTTTACTTCACCCAACAGAGTTGATTTTCTTATGTTCACCTGACGTATTTGTTCAGTTTAACCCCCTAAAAAGAATCAAAATGGATTTATGTCTGAAGTATTGCGAATGAATCTCGGCTACAGCTGTCCCAAACCTGAGCTCAACATCTGTAAAACTGACTTAGATAGAACCATATATGTGTTCTTTAAGTTCAGTTAGCTGTAGTAGCCATCTTGAATTGGGTTGGCTCCAAATGTTAATCATGTATAGAGTTACATCCAGTTCTTATTTCCTAAAAGTTTCAATAAAATATGTCCAGTGGTTCGTGAGGTATTTTGATAACAGACAAAGGCGATGATGATTCAAACCCAATACGCCATGGAAAATGACAATTCTCACAAAAATGTCGTTTTTAGAGCTGTACGACTCAAATATTTAAATATTTTATGGTGTTACCAGTTAGAAAACAAAAAAGTCTAAAAGTAAAGACCTCCGGCGCGCCTCATGAGTTTATAAATACAGACGCGTTCGGGTGAGCAAGCGTCTCACCGAGTGAACTCTGCTCCTGTGTCTTCAGACTGGTGGACCAGGATGGAAGCCTGGCAGACCTCACGCTGCTCAGCGCGAGCTCGGTGGACGCCGTGCTGTTCCGGGACAGGCAGGAGGAGTGGGGCTCGGAGAAGGAGCAGGCCCTGGTGGTGGTGATGGACGCCGACGAGGCCGGCGAGAAGCCCGGCAGCCTCTCGGACCAGCGCCAGTCCAGCATGGACGAGAGTCAACGCTGCAGCGCTGCAACCGAACCAGAACCGAGCACCGAGCAGAGCTCAGGTACCAAAACACCACAGACCCACTAAGTATGACGATAAATGTGTTGTCCCATCAGTTTTACACAGAATGCTACAAACACTTCAACATAAAAGTTGACAAAAATACATAGAACTTGGTTTTTGGTTGCTTCTTCTTCCTCTTCAGGGGTGTTCTCCTCCGTCTCTGTCCTCACTCCAACTACCTCCATGTCCTCTCTAACTGCACCCATACATCTTTGTCTTTTTCCTGGCAGCTGCATCTCTTAACATCCTTCTACCAGTATACCCACTGTCCCTCCTCTGGACATGTCCAAACCATCTAACTCCACCTGTGTAGTGGAGTTAGTTTGTCAGTAGCACCACCTATAAGAGGGGAAGTAAAGCGAGTGTTGCGTCTCAGGCCTTGACCACACAGAAAAGCATTATTTCCAAAGCAATGGTTTTAGTTGATGTTTCTAATAATATCTGATGGTGTTAGAACTGTCTTTGTCCACATGAAGCAAAATAATGTTAAAGTCCTTATGCTAAATTATCTAAAACGTAGTAACTACACCAGGTCTGTATGTGGCGCTGTGCCACATCCACCAAAATACACACGAAACATTAAAACAAGATGTGGAGCATGAACGTAAAACTCGATTAAAATGTAATGGGATTAAAATGTAAACACAGTAAGAAAAAAAAAAAAAGTGCCCCAGAGTGGAAGGTTAGATTAGAGACGGGGTTGTGACATCATCATTTCCAAAAGGCCGTCTACACAAAAAACACAACCGTGGAGTTTAAAGACCTTTTTCATCTGAAACCAGTGTTCCATCGATATTGTTTCAGTTTTTATGTGCACGCAACGCTGAAATGAAAAACTTGCGCTTGTTTGCCAGAAAACTTCAAATGACCGTAACGGTTTTCAAGTAAAACTAACTTTTTCTCCAAGGTCAGGATGAAAACACGTGCTGTCATAGCACTTTTTGCTGCACTCTGCATTAGCAGTGGTTTTACGCGGTATGCTTTGGATGTGATGTCATTGCTCAAATATGTGGGGTGTTGCTCGCTGGTGCTCGTGTGAGAGCGTGTGTGTAATGCTGTAGGTAATGTTTACACTGCTCGCAGCTTAGATTCATGTTTTCAGTCAGGTTTGGATGTAAAAAAAAAAAAAAAAGACGTCTGCTCTGAACGTCTTGAAAAGGTCAGGCTGTCAGCAGCCGGCACCCTCCCCAGTCCGTCGTTCATCAATGCAAGCCAAGTGGTTTGAAGAAGTAAAAAGGATCACATTACAGATTTTAGCAGTCGCTGGATTTATTTCTAGTTTTATATTTGGACCCAGCTTATGGCTGAAGTGCTCACTTATCATTCTCCGGCTCACACCGAGTAAAACTAAAGGCAGTTGAGCTGCTCTTAAATTAAAACGTGGTTTATACACAGAAAATAAAAGAGCCAATAAAACACGGCCCTGCAGGACCCCTTATTTTATAATGAGCATGCTATGTGCCGTCTTGGAGTTTCTTATCCAAACAACGAGGCCTCTGTTAAAACCTGAGATAATGTGGCTTCTGTGAAGCCGTGCACCCTCCGCTGAACTGTGGTGAGACGTTTAATGTTCTTTATGAGAAAATAAAGGCAAATATTACAGAGAGGCCTAATTCTCAGGCTGTTAAAGTTCAGGTTTGGATTTTTTTATTTTTTTTAAAGTTCAAGCCAATTGTGACGCTCTGCTTATGGGAAAACGTACACATCTGTACCATCAGCAAAACAGATGTTAAAGCATGTTTAATGATTTTTTTAAAAAAAATAGTTTTTTAAATTAAAGTCTGAAAATGGGACTTGGACTGAGCTTCACACAGCTCACACACCGGATGTTAAAACAATGGAAGATGTTTGTTGGTTCGTTTCCGACTGGTGTGAGACATTATGTCCAGAATCTGGGCATGGAATGATCTGCGTGTCTTCATGACACATGAAGCTTCAGCAAAAGCAGCTTATTATCCCATACTGCCATGAAAGGTTGTTTTTTTTCATTCTCCATCTTCTATCGCTTATTCATGGTCAGGTCTCAGAGGCAACAGGTCCAGAAGAAAAACCCAGACTTCCCTTTCCCTAATGACACTCTCCAGCTCCTCCTCTGGCTTGATCTGATCTTCTTCCCAGTGGGACTTGCTCAGAAATCCTCCAAAGGAAAGTATACAGGAGACATCCTACTCAGATGCTTGAACCTTCAGTTGACTCCTTCGATGAATGTTGGACGCAGATGATTGAGCTGCTCTAAGGATGAGCCTGGCCACCCAACGAAGGAGGCTCATTTTAGCTGGTTGGATCCAGGATCTTGATTTTTTTTTTAAAATCATGATCGAACTTCATGACCATATCTGAAGATTGACAAACCAGTAAATTCAAAGCTTTACCTTTCGGCTCAACTTTTTTCACCACAGCACACCAAAGCAACGCCCTCATTATTGAGGGCAAGGCCCCAATCTATTGATCCATCCGCCCATAATTCGTGAACCAGACGCCCAGATGCTTGAACGTCTCCACCTGAAGCAAAGAGTCCTCCTGACCCGGAGGTGGCGTTCTACCCATGTCCAGTTGGGAGCTGTGGCCTCAGAGTTAGAGGAGCTGACTCCCATCCCAGCTATTTCACACTCACTTCAAACCGCCCCAGTGCATGCTGGAGGTCAAGACCTAGAGACGCCAACAGTTGATATTCAGATGTTTGTTTTTTTCTAAAACAGTGAAAAGACCAAACTGCTGCAATAAAAAGCAGAACCTGCACAGAAAGTTCTGATCTGCTCTAATTCACTTTCTTTGTTGTCCCATTCAGGCTTGTGTTTTTGTTTTCTCCTTTTAGACCTGAAGAACAAGTGGCACCTGGTGGTCGACCGTCTCACAGTCCTCTTCCTCAAGTTCCTGGAATATTTCCACAAGCTGCAGCTGTTTGTTTGGTGGTTACTAGAGATTCACATCATCAAGATCGTATCATGCTACATCGTCATGGTCTCTGTCAGAGAGGTAAGAACACTCCAGGGTCTGTATCTGCAGCAGTAGGGTTCTTTTTTCTTTAAAATCAACTAGATTATTAGGGATACACAATTTTATCTGCGTGGTATCGGTATCGGCTGTTACTGGTGATTAATTTAAATGTCGCACATCGGGCATTCCATCAAAATAACTCACTAATATAAAAGCCACAGTCTTTTAATATGTATATATATATTATATATTTATATAGTGTTACATTATTTTCAGCCCTCTTTTTGGCATCTGCATTTGGTAGCAGGCCAAATTGACAAAGACCATGCAGAATACTATAGTATTTTAATTCCCCAGCAGAGAAAGGTGTGCAATCTCTGTAAAATATATCGGTATTGGTATCGGTTATCGACCAAATAAGTTTTAACATATCGGCATATCGGATATCGGCCAAAAAAAAATCCAATATCGCACATCCCTAAAAATGATTTAAAATCCTGAAATGAATATAAATTAGGAATTTTAAATTGTGCAGGACGTTGCTTTGAGCAAAAAAAAAAAAAAAAAAAAAAAATAGAGATATGAGCTCTGCTTGTTTGATTTCCTAATCAAAACTGACCAAAATTAGTATTTTCATTATTTATTCAGTGCTGAGTTTCTGTAAAGATCCATTCATGGTTCAACATGTTTAGTTTGAAGAAAACACTCACCCTAAAGCTCTGTACAAACATGTTTTTATACTAATCATAGAAAAAGATATTCATGTTAGTTTACCAGAAGGAAGGAGAACATCGGTGGAAAAAGTCTATGTGTTCATTTTCCTGTCCTCACCGCCTGTATTGTCTCTTGTTCAGATTTCTCTGCTCAACTATGTGTTCCTGGCGTCCTGGGCCTTTGCGCTGCCGTACAGCCAGTACCGACCCCTGGCCTCCAGTGTTTGCACTGTTTGGACGTGTGTCATCATTGTGTGCAAAATGTTGTATCAGCTGAAGACTATAGACCCCGATCCATACAACTGCACTCTAGTAAATATCTTTTGTGGCATATTTTGTATGCTCTCCAAATGTTTTTTTCACCGTCTGCAACAGTTTTAAATTTATTCCTATGTTTATGATCTCTTTGCAAGTATCTTTACATGTAGTACCTGTGTTACTCCTTGCGTCATGCTTTCTGTTTCTGTGCACAGCCAGGTACCTACACAGGAGCTCAAAAGGCGGAGGTGACGGTGTCTCCACTGTACACGAAAAAGGGAGATCCAGGAAACTGGGTGGGCCTGGAGAAGAATCAAGACCTGCTGGGCTACCTCAGGGTAAAGAGTGAAAATGCTGATGTTTGTAAAAAAAAAAAAAAAAAAAAAAAATGAATAAAGACCTACAGTATGAATCATGTGAGAAGAAAAAGCTTCTGGACTGACTTGATGAACTACCGGAGAACTTAGCAAAAATTTCATTTACAATACGTACTGTACAGGTTTAGCATTTCTTCAAGGAATGTATTTCACCCACATTCTCTTAAGCCAGAGTTTTAAAGGAATCATAAAGTATGTTGAACAATAACAGATTTAAAGGTGTTTATTATGATATGCAATCCCACGCCATATTTGAGTAGAATAGAATAGGTCTTTATTGTCAGTACAAAAAGCATTGCTAAAAACAGTGAAACACAGTTTGACCTCCTCTGTGGCAGCAGTATCAGTGTTTCCTCTAGTTTACTTGCCTTGGCAGGGTGCTCAGATCTTCCCTGATTCTGTTGACAGGGCAGGGTGCCATGCTTGTATAATGGTAGGGGAAACTGAGTACAGTATTAATACAGTATTAAGACAGAAGAACACATCCAGGATATAATCTATGTATAAATAGCAAACAGTCTGTGCAAATTGTGTGTGCAAACTCACTCTGTCATTACAGTCCAGTAAGAGTATTTTATTATCTGGTATCTCTTGCCAGAGGGGAGGAGGCAATACAGGTTGTGTCCTGGGTGAGTAGGGTCCTTTGCAATAGTAGTGGCCTTGTTCTGAAGTTGTCAGAGTAGTGTGGTCCCAATGATTTTACCAGCTGCCCTCACCACCCACTGCAGGTCTCCTGTCCTCCTCAGTGCAGCTGGTAAACCATACTATGCAGCAGTAGGTCAGGATGGATTCGATGGTGGCCCCATAAAGGTTGGGTGGTGAGCCTGCTTCAACTTACTGAGGAAGTAGAGCCTCTGCTGGGCCTCACTCACCTGGTATGAGATGTTGACATCCCAGGCGAGGTCAGCTGAGATGATCACACCAAGGACATTAAAGCTCTTCACCCTCACTGCTGCCCATTCGTTAATGCAACGGCACAGTGCTCTGTGTGCTTGGATCTCCTGAAATCCAGAATTAGTTATTTGGTCTTACACGTGTTTAGGTCCAGGTTGTTATTGTGCCACCATTCTGTCAAGTGCTGGACCTCCTCCCTGTGGGCTGATTGGTTGTTGTCCATTATGAGCTCTACAGCTGCTGTGTCATCAGCAAACTTGATGTATTAGTGGAGCGACTGGAGACGCAGTCATATGTGAACAGGGAGTATAGGAGGGGGCTGAGGACACACCCCTGTGGCGTGCCCATATTCAGGTTGAGAGTTGAAGATGTGCAGTCTCCCATCCTAAAGTTATGGGGCATGTTGCTCAGGACATCCAGTATCCATGCACACAGTGAGCTGCCCAGGCCCAGCGCGCTCAGTTTCCCAACCAGTTTGTGGGGAATTAACGTATTGAAAGTGGAACTGAAGTCCACAAACAGCAACTGTACATAAGTGTTCCTTCAGGTGAATAGAGCTGGATGGAGAGCTGCACCATCTCCACTGTTGACCTGTTTGCTCGATTTGCAGATTTGATGTGAGAAATAATGAGTCTCTCAAAATATTTCATGATAATGGGGCTTAGAGCAACCAGGTAGAAGTTCAGCTCATTGTGTTCTTCTTAGGTAACAAGACAGTGGTGGCTGACTTGAGGCACGTAGAGATTGAATGTTGCAGCAAGAGGTTGAAGGTGGTGGTGAATACCTCTGCTAGCTGGTCTGCACAGGTCCTTGTGAATCCAGACAGAGACACAGTCTGGTCCAGAGGTTTTCCCTGCTTGGACTCTGTGCAGTGTGACTCTGACCTGGTTCTGGTGCAGCTGGATGGGGTGCTGTCTTCTGGTGTTCTGAGGGATGGTTCCCAAGTCACTGCCCTGCCTATCAAAGCAGTTGAATGTGTCTGGGTGGATGCTCATATTGCGTGCGATCTGTTAGTACTTTGAGGATGTGTGAGGAATGACTCTCAGCTTAATACCACAGAACATTTGAGCTCAGTCTGTACAAATACCTGCATGATGGCCATTATTTTGTTTTTCAAGGTCTAGTCATGGTGGCCTCTCACTGTTCTTATTTCGCGGTCACTCAGTTTGTGAGGACGGACAGCTCTTGGCAGATTTACACACGTCCCGTGCTCCTTTTGTTTCTTGAGGATGGATTTAATGGGACGTCTGGAAATCGTTCTGTATCCATCACCTGACGTGTACTTTTCAAAAATAATTTCTTTGAGTTAAATTAGGACCCTCAATTCAAAGGGGATGAATATTTATTTAATCACTTATTTTACATAGCATGTCTATTTGGTATTACTCTGTAGAAATTAGATTTCACTTTGAATATGACGTTTTCTTCCTAAAAGGCCAATGGCATTAAAAGATTTAAAGCATTTAAGGGGGTGAATCCTTTTTATAGGCACTATAAGTGTCTTATTTACACATTTGTGTGCAGAACAACCTTTTGATGCTGGCTCTTCTGGCCTTTGAGGTGACCATTTACCGCCATCAGGAATACTTCAGGCTCAGGAACAAACTGTCGCCTCCAGCGGCCAGAATCATCTTCCATGACATCACTCGCCAACACTTGGACATCGGCATCATCTGCTTTGTCAAATACTTCATCAACTACTTTTTCTACAAGTTTGGGCTCGAGGTACAACGTGGGATAAAGTTAACATTTCAGCAGGAAGTGTTGTGTTTGAGGCGCTTGATTGTAGCGTTTGTGTTTCTCCCAGACATGCCTGCTGCTGGTGGTGAATGTCATTGGGCAGCGGATGGACTTCTACGCCATGCTTCACGCCATCGCCTTGATCGTTGTCATGTACAGACGGCGAAGGAAAGCCATCGCTGAGATCTGGTCCAAGTACTGCTTCTTTCTGGCCTGCATGCTGACGTTTCAGTACTTTGTCTGCATTGGGATCCCGCCTGCTGCTTGTAAAGGTTTGTGTGTTCGAACAGGCCGCGTTGTAGCCACAAACACCACAACGGTACATTAAAGCTGCTTCATCCACCTCTTTTGATGCACGCTTGTCTTTGTTTTACTTGTTGCCAAGCGGAGGCTTTCGCTCCCAGCCCTGTCTCTGAAAGTGCTCCACAAATAAAGCTGACATTTTAGTGTTTGTCTGTGCGTCTCATGAGGATGTTTTCATTTCAGACTACCCCTGGAGGTTTCCAGGCTCCTCCACGGACTCCAACGTGATCAAGTGGCTCTATGTCCCGGATTTTTTATCAAAGCCAAACCCATATTTCCTCATCTGTAAGTTATTTAATGAAGCAGGAAACCCTTTTATGGGTAGACTAGAAATATGCACCGTTTAAGAAAAAGCAGTAATGCTGTTCTTTGTAATAAAAATTTTAAACCATAATGTAAGGCGCTCCGCTCCATCACCTGTCGCCGAATGACGAAGGCGATAATGTTTTTGCCCAGAAGTAATCACGGGTTTGACATTTACGACTGATTAGCTTTGGGCTCAACCTGATTCAAGATGGCTGTCACAGCAGAAAAGCAAAAACTGGCTGCAATTCAGTGAATTTTACTGATATATTGAGCTCAAATTTGGTTTTGCAGTAGCCAAACAAAGGTTCACAACAATTCAGTTCAGTTTATTTATACAGCACCAAGTCACAACAGAAGTCATATCAGGGTACTGAATAGAAACATGCATATATAAATTAAAAATAATAATTTAACATTATTTTTCTGAGGAGCAGACTGCTTTGAATTTAACTCCATCACAGAACTCTCATCTTGAGCAAGCATGAAGGCGACAGTGGAA
>JARVGV010001740.1:29146567-29159290 GCA_031762435.1 Hypsolebias longignatus | reverse complement strand
AAAGAAAAGAAACTGTCCAGATGACCTGACTGAGAATTATTTGATTTCGTACCTGGAGGATTGAGCATGAACTTTGTTTACTTTCACAAATCATTGTCTGTAAACATAGCTCCGCCCCCAAATGCTGATTAAAGCTCCATCGTCCAAAGGAGAAACCACATGTGATCGTCCAGAAATGCTGCTGTCTTCTCTGGACTGAAGCTCATTCAAAAGCTGGAAACGGTTCAAAAGCCTCTCGGCTGGTACATTAGTGCCTACAGCATGAACATCTCAAACCCCTGAAGGGACACCATCAGTGCAGATACAGATTCTAAACTTGCTCCCATCCAGACTGGTTGTTTTTCAGGGAAGGCCGTGCTGCATCCATTACAACGTGGTTAAAACTGGCTTTGGTCCTCTCACCAAATGAAAACGTTTGGGGTGTCGTCAGTTAAAGACACAACAGTTGATCATCTAGATTCCTACATGAGATGAGAAAAGGACAAGATTCTCCTCCAAAACTCCAGCAGCTGGTCTCTGTTGCTGTCATGAACTTCACATTTGTCGTAGTTTGTCCCAAACAAAGCTGCAGTTTCTCAGTTTAAACATTTAATGGGTTTATGAAAAAACTGATCCTCATGATTTTCCAACAGAACATCTTCTTTCTTCTCCCCACTCTAGTATCATGGGACTGTACGCCTCTGTGGTTCTGGTGATCGGGAAGTTCGTGCGCGAGTTCTTCAGCGGCATCTCCCACACCATCATGTTCGAGGAGCTGCCCAACGTGGACCGCATCCTCAAGCTCTGCACCGACATCTTCCTGGTCCGAGAGACGGGGGAGCTGGACCTGGAGGAGGACATGTACTCCAAACTCATCTTCCTCTACCGCTCGCCAGAGACCATGATCAAGTGGACCCGGGAGAAAACTCAGTGAGGCGGTGTGTGTGTGTGTTGGGGTGGTACGCTGGCGAATAACGGGAGCATTTCAGAAACACCGTGTGTGTGTTTCAGCTCGCAGAGCAACCAAGGATCCGTCCTCTTCAGCTGAGCTCGGACGCCGTGGTCACAGAAACACCACTGAATAAAAACTGGTACTTTTTACTGGTTCAGCGATGGAAACGACCTCGTTAACGTTGACTGAGCACAAACCTGCGGCTGCTGTCCTCCGATGGAAACAAACTACTGTAAAACTTTTTTTGTACCTGCCCGGCGGGTCGTGACGTGCAGGAAGTGGCTGCAGCGTCACTGTTTAAGGGCTTCCCACTGACATCCTGCACAGTGATGACCAGATGAGCACAACTTCAAACCCCCCCCACAAAAAAAAACAAAAAAAAAACTGGAACCTTTGGCTCGAGGGAACGGTGCAACACTGAGGTTCCTGAGAAAAAGGGAGGCCATTTACGACCAGTACACCTTTTTTCTAAACGCCCGGGGGCACTAAAATAAAAAAAAGTGGAGAACGGTAGACGATCTTGCCTTATTTTGTTGAGAACTCGTCTTTTTCAGGAAGAGCTGTTTTCAACTGTGTGTGCGTGACCATAAATGTTGTCTGTGATGGATCCAAAAGAACATGAGATTGTATTTAAATGGCATGAAATATACGGCTGAGGTCGTTCAGGTGGACTCAAGTCTGTTCACTGCACACAAAAGTTTTTGTTTAGTTTCCTTTGCAGAGAAAATTACCAATCAGACACATCCACCCAAACACCTGCAGGAGTTTCTGCACCGTCAGTGTGGTCCACTCCTCTTCATCAGACCTTAATGTTTTTAGACGTTAAAAAAAAAATTAAATTAAAGCTGTGACTCCCACAGTTTTGCATCCTGAAATAAAAAAAAGCTCCCTTGTTGTGAAGGGCTGAGATAAAACAAGCCCTTTGGTCCAAACTATGCATTAAAGGACATTTTAGCATGAGTGAAAATAAAGAAATAAACCTTCATTATTGCCATGACGAATTCTCAGCACATAAGGGGTTATATTACCGGGAACAGGTCTCGGAGGAATGAAAAGTGAACCTGCGTATTAAAGACGTGATATTATAGAGGATAAGAGGCGCGCAAATAAAAACTGTCTTGAAAGGGTTTGTTCAGTTTTGGTCTGGCTGTTTGAATCTGGGTTCTGGTGATTCTGATGGGAAACGGCTGCAGCAGACTGGACCTCCACCTCCAACCAGCACTGCTGCTTTCATCCATACACTCCACGGTATTCTTCTTTTACATAAGTTTATCAGGTTGACTCACGTTCAGAGGTTCTGGAAATTCTTCACCACATTTTTTTTCAATTTTTTTAATTGAGTATTAAAAAAAAAAAAAAAAAAACAGTTTGACAGATTACAAGGAGCATTTTAGCTTCAAAAAGGTGATTTATGATGAGGTATTGGCTAAAAACTGAAGATCGATTCATCTCTTTTTTTGTCCTTACTACAGTATTTTTATAGCTTTGACTTTCAGATTTGGTTTATCTGGTGCAGATTAATTTTCAGTCATCAGAGAGAAATTGGGCAGCTGCAGTCGATCCGCGTGTCGGAGCTTCAGTCGAACGCTCCGAGGATGGAAAACCTGCCGACACGCTGGAGAACGTCAAGAGGAACAAAACAGAAACGTTGCAGAAACAAAATCTGGAGTAAGAGATGGGAGGAAAATCCAATTATCTCCAAGCTACAATTAAATAATGGAAAATTAGTCAGTTCAATATAAGTGGTTCCCGACTCTGGTCCCTGAGGAACGCCATCCTGCAAGTTTTCATTGTTCCTCTGCTCCAACACAACTGGTTTGAATGAACGGGTGATTGACAGGCTTCTGCAGAACTCAAGTAAGTAATTAAACCACTGAGTCAGGTGTGTTGGAGCAGATGAACAACTAAAACATGCAGGATGGTGTTCCTCAGGGACCAGGGTTGGGAACCACTTATACTTTACAAAAACTTTAGAATAAAAACACATAAAAATCTCTTCAGTTCTTTCAAAAACAAACATCTCCATTTATTCTATTTCAGCTTTTATCTGTAATTTAGCTTGTTTTAGCTCCTGCTCAGCTACAGTAAACTTTTAGTTTAGCTAATTATTGCTTTGTTTTCTTATTTCAAATTTTAACTACTGTTTAGTAAAATTTGCAATGATCATTTTTACCATTTAGCTATGACTTTTCTTAAAACTAAAGTTTTGCCATTTAAACTTTTAGCTACTGTTAAAGTAATTTGAACTTTCCAATTATGTTTTCACCTTAGGCTATGGTTTTACTGGTTTTAATGTCCCAAAAATTAAACAAATGAGACAAAAATAGTGTACTTGGTCCATATTTATGATGGTAAAAGTATGTGAACCTCTAGGATTATCAGTTAATTTGAAGGTGAAATTAGAGTCAGGTGTTTTCAATCGATGGATGATGATCAGGTGTGAGTGGACCCTGTTTGATTTAAAGAACATGATCTATCAAAGTCTGCTCTTCATAACATGTTGGTGGAAGTGGAGGAACAAAAGATTTGAGGAGCTCAAGTTGCTGATGCTCATCAGGCTGGAAAAGGTTACAAACCATCTCTAAAGAGTTTGGACTCCACCAATCCACAGACTGTGCACAAATGGAGGGAACTTAAGACCATCACCTTCCCCAGGAGTGGTGGACCAACAAAAATCACTCAGAGCAAGGCGTGGAATAGTCTGCGAGGTCACAAAGACCCCAGGGGAACTTCTAAGCAACTGAAGGCCTCTCTCACATTGACTGATGTTCATGAGTCCACCATCAGGAGAACCCTGAACAACAATGGTTCATGACAGGGTTGAAGGAGGAATACACTGCTCTCCAAAAAGATCATGGCTGCTCGTCTGCAGTGAGTTAAAGATCACGTGGACAAGCCAAAAGCTGTTGGAAGAACGTTTTGTGAATGGATGAGACCAAAATATGAATTTTGGTTTAAATTAAAATGGTTCTGTTTGGAGAAAGAAAAACTGCATCCCTGCGTAAGTGGTAGCATCATGGTTTGGGCCTGTTTCGCTGCATCTGGGTCAGGACGGCTTGCCATCGTTGATGGAACAACGAATTCTGAGTTATATCAGAGAATCCTAAAGGAAAATGCCGGAACATCTGTCCATGAACTGAACCTGAAGAGAAGGTGGGTCATGCAGCGAGACGATGACCCTCAGCGCACAAGTGGTTCTGCCAAAGAACAGTTCAAGAAGAATAAAGTTCATGTTTTGGAACCTTGATTCAATCCAGATGTTGTGGAAGGACCTGAAGCAGCAGTTAATGTGAGGAAACCACCACCAACCAGAGCTGAAGCTGCTCTGCACAGAGGAACGGGCTGAAACTCCTCCAGGCAGGTGAGCACGACTGATCAGCTGTTTGTTGCAGTTATTGCTGCACAGGGTTGGGGTGGGGGCAGATCCACAACAGATCCTGAAATCAAAGGTTCACACACTTTACAACTCAAAAATCTGTAATATTGGATCATTTTCCTATAATAAATAACCAAGTATAATATTTTTGTCTCGTTTAACTGGGTTCTTTAAATCTACTTTTAGAACTTGTGTGAAAATTTAATGTTTTAGGTCATATTGATGCAGAAATGTAAACTATAACAAGTTCACAAACTTTCAAGCACCGTTGTAGCTACAATTTAACTAAACTGCCTTTTGCTGCTGCTTTGGTTTTAACTTTCCCCTACTGATTAGCAATTTATAGCATTTAGCTACTGTTTCTTTTAGCATCTATCATTTTAGTCATTTAGCTACGGTTTGGCTCACGTCACCTACTCTTGTGCAGTTCAGTTAATTTATTCTTCAACTTGCCACAGTCGTTCAGCGCTCACTAGAGTTTCACAGAAAAAGAAAATTCATTTTCAGGTTTGGGTCGTTTCCAGCTCCTACACTAAAATCTGCGGCTCCGCGTTTACCTGCGGTGACGTGAAGTTGAAGACGTGTGAAGGCAGTGAACACAACGTTTCTTTAGACCTGTTTATTTGAACATGCGTTTCCAGGTGGCTTCAGTAAAATCTTCACCAGCTGTGAATACTGAATAAATTATCTGTACAAGTGAACACAGACCGAGTCATCGGACACATGTAGGGTGTTCCTGTTTGAATATATCCGTAATAATTACCATCGGACACATGTAGGGTGTTCCTGTTTGAATATATCCGTAATAATTGCCATCGGACACATGTAGGGTGTTCCTGTTTGAATATATCCGTAATAATTACCCACAGACGACACCAGCAGAATGTACAGCTCCACAGAAACAACAAATTATACACGTAGATAAAACGATTACACTTAAAAAAAACAACAATATTGATATTTCCTGCAGCGCCGGCTGGAAGTGTCGGATTATTTCAGTTGATTTTCTGCACATTAAGGATGAGACGAGCAGCCGTCACAGACGGGGGGGGTTTAACTATCAGACGGGGGGGTGCACTGACGGGTGGAGGCTAACACAGCCCGCCTTCATACTCATCGTCGTCCTCGTTTGCAGCGGCCGGCGCCCCGCCAGCTCCGCCCTGTGGAGCAGCAGCTGCCTTCTTCTTCTTTCCTCCACCTGGTACCTTCAGGGAAATGGCAAGTTTGGCGTACTGGGAGGAATAAAAGATGACGGGATTATAAATAAGAAATTAACTTCAACAACCATTTTAGCTACAGCTACTGTTTTTTTTAGGTGGTGGTGTGTCACACACGTCATCAAACGAGTCAAACACACATAAAATGAGAAACAAACACTCACTGCAACAACAGACACAATTTTACAATATTCTCTGAATGAAATTCAATCCCTCCAAGAACTTTTACATCTATAGCTCAGTATTTTTATTATTTTTAAATCCTTCACTTCAGAAGCTTCAAAATGATCCGTAGTTTGTTGAAACTACAAGTTTTGTTTACGAGCGTGCTGGTTTGAAAACTCGACACTTTCTGGCAAACAGAAAGGTGATTTATTTTTGTGTTTGTATGCTACTTTTAGCGCCTTTAGCTACTTTTAGCTTCCATTCTGCTACTTTTGCCTTTATCTAGCCTCCTGATAATTAGTTTTAGACAGCTTTTTGCTTCTTAGCCTTTAGCTCCCATTCTGCTACTTTTAGCCTTTATCTAGCCTACAGATACTTTTATCTTCTACATAGCTTTTTGCTACTTAGCATTAATCTAGCCTCCTGATAAGTTTAGTTTTAGACAGCTTTTTGCTTCTTAGCTTTTAACTCCCATTCTGCTACTTTTAGCTTGTACTTAGACTCCTGATACTTTTCACTTCCATACAGCTTTTTGCTTCTTAGTTTTTAGCTCCCATTCTGCTACTTTTAGCCTTTATCTAGCCTACAGATACTTTTAGCTTCTACATAGCTTTTTGCTACTTAGTTTTTACTTAGCCTCCTGATGATTTTAGTTTTAGACAGCTTTTAGCTTCTTAGCTTTAAACTCCCATTCTGATATTTTTAGCTTGCGTTTCACACCTTTTTAGATTTGAACTACGTCTGTCTCTTTCTAGCGTTAACTCAGTTTCAGCTTCTTCAGCAAATTTCAGCCGAGTTGTTCGGCTCCTAGAATTTGTCTTGTTCCATTTTTGGAGTTTGGCAAAATGTCAGAAGTTGATGCTCAGCAGAGAAGATTTAAGATTCATTGTGTGTGTGTGTGTGTTTTAAGAAAGTTGGACTTAGAGTTTGTTGTTGTTTGATCAGATTTAGAGGACAAATGTGAGCCGAGCTGACAAAATGAGTCAACTAGAGATTTTTTTTTTTTTTATAATATTGAGTTAATTTATTTAAATATTCCATCTAGAAACCTTCAAAAACCTTAAAAATATAGTCTCGACTTGGAAACCTAAAGATTATTGGTCTGGATTGATGTCATAGATCCCAGCTTAATTTTTAAAATGGGGAATCCTCAAGCTGCTCAGAGGAGCACTATACGAAGGGATTTCCCAGCACTTTGTCAGCCAGCAGAGAAAAATGACCACTTTAAAGGAAATCAAAGGATTATTTCTGAAGATCTACTTTCTAGATAACTTAAAGGTAGATAAAGAAGGTCGTATCCTGTTTTATGTCACTCGATGGTTTTTGTGCACCCATTTTAACACAAATCTAATTTAGATCATATTTTCTTGTAGTTTTTCCAGCAGCTGTCGCTCGTTTCGACTCGTTTTGCAACACATACAGTGCGTGACACTCACATCGTTGTCCATGTACTTCAGCAGAGGCGAGTTGCACACGCGGTACGCCTGGTCCTCGTCCTGCTCGTCGTAGCCCTGCAGCAGCGTCTCCATGGCGACGCAGTCCTCGCTCCCGCTGTATCCGGGCAGGCTTGAAGAGACGGACCCGCAGTTCAAACAGCGGCGGGAGAGACACGGACAGGGAGGTTCTGCTCAGTTCTCCTACCTGTAACTTTCTCTGACGCATTTGTCGGCCGCCACGTAGTCCCCTCTGTGGAGGTGAACCAGCACCTGGGCGGTCGTTTTCTGAGGGAGGAGAGCACGGGTCAGTAAATGACGCCTTGTTTCTGGTCAGAGGTCAGAACTCACCGAGGAGGAAGACTCTCAGTTCAATAAGGCCGCCTGCTGATCTTAATCGTTTGATATTACATCTTAATGTTTTTAACTCTGGAACATTCACAACGCTACACTAGAGATGCAGTGTGAATGCTTCCAGCTGAAGAACTTACTGAAAAGCAGATGAAATTAGCTAAAATCATACTGAATTGTAGCTGAAATGGAAGAATAAGCCTAAATTAGCAGAAGAAAGCAGAAGGAACATATTTAAAGAGGAACTAAACCCAAAATTAACTTTTTTAACTGATAAACTCCCTGGAATGTGTGTAGAAAGTTGTACAGCACTATGTCTGTGTTAATGTTCATGTTTTTGTGGTATTTGTTAAAATCTGCAATATTTGGTCAAAAAATGAGTTTACACTAATCCTATGGGTTGAACTGTGGTAACTGCAGCCTAATTTTCTTGTTGGTCAACGACTCATACTCTGATGTGTCTTCTATACTCTGTCGACACATCCGCTGCGTGAGTATAAAAGTTGTTCGAGCAGAGCCTCTCCCCTGCAGAGATCGGGGTTGGATTAGTGATAGCACCATAGCATTAGCGTTGTGGGTTTTGATCACCATCATTTCCGGGTTGGCGGTATATTTATTATTAGCTTAGTCTTGTGATTCCAACTCCCCCTCCTTTTGCCGGTGTCTCTCGGCACACCCACTTTGCAGTTTTTGAATCTCGTCTCGGGGCGGAGCTACCGTTTCACCGTGAGTTTAGTTCCTCTTTAACTTCTCACCTAACCAAATACTCTATTGTGTGAGCTAAAAAATACTTTATACAGCAACTCATACAAATGAGTTAACTGAATAAATCTTCTTGTACCTTAAAATTTCTATAAGCAGATACAAACATCGATAACCTCGAATAAATTTGAGCATAACAGATTACGGTAGTACTTTATGACCTAGATTAGTTTAATAATCATTTAACTGAATAAATTTGTGTAATTTCATAACCTGCACAGAGCAGTAAGGAACAAGAGCTGTATTGACCTTGCTGATGACTGTATGGGATCATTTACATTATTCATGTTTATATTCTGCTTATTTAGCCTGCACTATTGTCCCTCACCAGTTGTGTGTTTTGTTTTTGTTTTTTTTCCCTCTGAACTGGGCTAGTAAAAATCTTCAGTTTGTCCTCAGCCTCTTTCTTATCTGTGCAAACATATATGAGATAAATTGTGTGATCAAAGCAGAGGATTAATACATTTAGTTTGGCTGGGAGCTTCTTTAGGCAGCCATTTGTGAATAAAGTAAACAGAAATGAAATGTCCCTTGTTCTTGTGTGTGTTTCTCCCACAACTAAATGAACTATTGGAGAGTGTGCACATCGTCATTTGTCCAGTTGAGTTCCTGTATTGGTTCTGTGATGGACTGGGGTCTTGTTCAGGGTGCGCACTGTCTCCTGATGACAGCTGGGGTATGCTTCAGCCTTCCTCCAGTCCTGAACATAATGACGAGGCTTTGGAAAATTTATATCTGTTCGCCTCATTACAATATCAGACAAAATCAATAGAATATTATGAAGTTCTTTAAGTTTTATCTCATGGATTATATTGAACAGAATATTTCTGAAAATGGACTTCCTTCTGAACTACAACAAATTAAATTTTATATTAAGGTACTGAATATAACTTCTCTATACATTTATCTTCTGTCATGATTTTGCTATAACCTGTCACAGTACTTGTGTTATGAGTGAACTGGCTAGGATGGTTTAGTTCACTTCACACAGATACATTGTCTCTAAATGTGTGTATTATCAGTTCTTTTTTTTCTGTAAAACTTTGCATTTAATTCTATGCCTACTACTTTCTTCCTTTGATTCTAAACAGGCATTGAACAATAACCTAAAAATTATTTTCAGAGGCTGAAATGTTCAGCCATTTTAGACTCGTCTCAGGTGAAGGGCGCAAGCTTTTAGTCCCCATCTGGTGCTTGGAGACCTCCTAACAGCCTAATTACGGAGGGGCATTTTAGCTTTCCTGGTTGGATTATAGGCCCCATGTTGAACACTGTAGCAGAAAATGTCTGCCAGCTACAACCAGCTGAGTGATGTTCCCTGGAAGGCAGGATGTGGTTAGTTAAACTGTTATCCACCCTTCTCTAAAAGGGAGAACTCCTATGGAGTGCTAGCATAAGCTCAAGTTTATTTTCTTTGGAATTGAAAATGCAAGGCAGGAAAATGGATATTTGAATTGCCACTCAGGAGCTTTTTTTATTTTATTTATTTATTTTTTCCCCAAAAAGTAACATATTTTTTTGTTTTAGTCTTGAAATAATTATGTCATCTCCCTGACAAACTACCTGTAATTTGCTAGTGATAACTGTAATTTAATGGCTGGTGACTAGGTATCAATAAAACAATAATGTTAAATGACTTGTGTCCACATGCTTTTATAAATCTTTTTATTTGTTTTATACAGTACTCAGTTTTTATTTGATTTCCCAAGTGGGATTTTAAGTGAAAGTTCTCATATTGCTTATAGGGTCTGACATGATAAGTGGCTTAATGTCTTAGTCACAAATCCCAAAGCTTTTCACACTGAGCCTTCCAAATGTTGTAGAGTGCTTAAACCACAAGACACTTGAAATAAGTATTTTATGAATGACTGTAACTGTCTATAAACATGCATTATAAGTATAAAATATAGACGACAGTGATGAGGAATGCTTGAGGCATGAGAAATGACAGTGCAGCTTGCCACATCCTCCCCTTCTGCGCCAAGTTGAAGTTGTTATGGCAACCAGAGTCTGGTCCTACACCTGTTGCCATGGTTGAGAAAGATGGATTGACAATGTTTGAAGCAGCAGAATGTGTCTTCAATTTGAGTGTGTACTATAAGTAGATTTTGGACTTCTGTGTGAGATGTTTCGGTGCATCCTTTTGAATTATTCATTTAGTCTTCTAATAAGCCCCAAGTTAACTGAGAGCCAGTCTTATCAGCATGATTCATTTTTTTAGAACAGAGAGGTGTCCTAGCTCCTGCCATGTACACTTTTTACACCATAAATTTACTCTGGTAACTGATTAGAGTGCAAAAAATCAATGGCTCAACAGATTTATGTCAGAAAGCTCATAACAACATGCTTTGTTTTGCTCCTCTGTTTACGTACTGGTCTGTATTGAGCATTTTCTTTCCCACTTGTACCACATGTTCCACTGTCTGAGCTTTCCTGCGTTTATTGCTGTATAGTCTTCCTAACACAGATTCAGAGCCAACTTTGCCTCCTCATTAATATAGTGACTGTAGATTGTTCCAGGAAAGGGGAATAGGGGCATTGGTAACCTAAACCGCCCTTGATTTCTCCATGGCTAGTCTCCAGTTTCCTTCTAGAGGCAAGGTCAGAGGTGAAAATGGGCTTTATTTAGCCATCTGTCTTGCTGTATCCTTTTCCAGTTCCCAATATGGAAGCTGCTGCTGTGCACCTTAACCCAAAGATTAAAAATTGAAGAAGCCAGTACATTACTTTTACTTTGTGTTTTTGTCTAATTGCAGCATGTATAAAATCACATATTCAAGGCACATAGTGTGAAACAGTCAGTGTGCTTATTTCTAAAAACACTCTGTGCTTTTCTGTCAGCATGATATGACCCATGGAGGGCGATATGCAATCCCTGTCTCTCCTCTTCTCCTGCATTATTGATAAGTGTGCTGAAATCCTCTTGAGTATACAAGATACTCTGCTGCTTGCATCTTGATGCAACAACTTCATAGAAAAAAAGCTAATTGCATCTTTGTGGCTAGCGTTATGATACACATTTAAACACACTTTTCACTAACAAAACATATGCATAATTAACTTGTATTCACCCTAGATTCCTCCCCACCCCTTTTTGTCTAGCCTTTTTCTGTTTCTACTCTGGATTGTTTCAAGGCCCCTGAGTTCATACATGTTCTTGTAGTCATTTTTAGACCGTTTTCATCGCTTCCCTTTTTCCCTTCCCTCTAAGTTCTAATGGGAGGGATATCTGCACAGCATGAGCAAACTTTTATATTAACTGTGAAAAAGCTAAATGAAAGCCAGTCTAACTAGTTAGTCTAAAAAACAAATTTCAACAACAAAAATATGTCTGACTACAAGTATTCTCCAGCAACTGAACATCCTACTCTGTCTCAGTCACTTTTACAGTGCACACAGTCTTAAAGTTAGGACACTTGTCTCGTAGGTACCACATGGCATGGTTGAGGGGAGTGACATACCAGGCATGGCAGCAGATTCTTTCTCATTAAGAAACGTGTGTGGCTGCAGAGAACGACTGAGTAAGATGGAAAAGCCATGTCAGCATATACAACAAGTGAATTATTGCAGTAGAAAGTAGCTCATAAGTAGTTCATACTGATATTGAGACTTTTCCCATTTTATATTTATAAATTATACACGCTAGGATGTTATTGGAGAAAGCATATTTAAGACTTTAAACATTTCTGCTTGTTATAAAGAAAAAAGCAGATGTCATGTGTCACCAACTCTTGTGACTTTTGGGTCCAAATATATCACGACTGGTGGTGTTCTAATTCAAGAACTGGTGTAGGACAACCCCTATTTAGCAAGCAGAAAAAACAAGTGGCTTGTTGGTTCTGGATGAAGTCCTAAAACGAAGTATATATATATAAAAAAAAAACATTTTAGTGTTTGCTGCCTTTTTTAAGGTAAACAGAAGAAATGCATAAAATAAACCTAAAATTATGTGCAGTTTTACGTACGTTTTACATACAAAATCTTTTTAATTTTTAAGTAACACTCACTGTTTAAGAGCAACTGAGAGCAATAAAGACACAAAACAAGTGTAAATATACATTCTTACATGGTTTCCAGATAAACCAAGGCAAGCTGCACATTTTAATTGGCTAAAAAACATGCTTCTCTAGCTAGCTGTTAAATAGGACTTGAGAGGTTTCTGCTGGCGAACATGCATGCATTTTTTATTCTTGTTTCTTGTCCAACAAGCATGTGAGGTGCTTTGACCAATAAATGTGGTTTCAAGACTTGTTTTGTCTGCATTCATCCTTAGCACAGCCATGAAAATTTGTAATTTACATGGTTGTCATGTTTCCATTTCTTCAGTGAAGCTGGACCCAACAAATACTGTACTTGACTACTGCAAATTTTGTTCCTCAAACTTTGTAGCAGTTGCATTCTTTTCCATTAGGGGGTGCACCGATTGCAGTTTTTTGGCCGATCACCGATTTCTACAAAGTCTGACTTGCCGATTCCGATTTTGGCCGA
>JARVGV010001740.1:29129621-29142808 GCA_031762435.1 Hypsolebias longignatus | reverse complement strand
TGTGTACATAATTTCGTTTCATCACATGTACCACATGTGGTGCAAATGACAATAAAGACTCTCTGACTCTGACTCAGCCAAAAATTTGGTTATAAATAAATATGGGGGGTGGTGGTGGGGTATATTAGTTGTTACGGTGTATAAGTTGCAGGACTTGCAAATTTATGTAAAAGGTGCAACTTATACAGTGGCAAATACAGTAACTGTTTTTTTTATGAGACAAATATTTAAAATAAGCTGAAAATTAATAAAAACTTGCATAAGAACTAAAACCAAATGTTTCTCAGTGGGTACAAAAAAATTAAAAAGGGGTGATTTAAAAAAAAAAAAAATTTTTTTACTTTCCCGCCCGGTCCAGAGCCATCGCAGCGGTGTCGGGGGTCCCGTTCTCCATGTACATCATGCAGGCTTTCTCTATGTACTGGATGGCCTCGGGCATCTTCTTCTGCTCCTGTCGCAGCAGAAACAGAGACAAGTTACGGCTGGGCTCATGAAGCCTTCGTCATGTGCTCACAGCGGCTCACCTTCATCATCATTCCTGCTTGTTCGATCGCCCTGAGGAAGAGGAAGAGGAGAGTTACAGTTCAGCCGCGGGTTTAATGTCCAGAACCGCTTAAAAATCAGCTTCGTGGAGAAAATACTCACTTTGCAGCGTGGAAAAGTCTGAAGGGCAAAGTTAAGAAAACAAAATGTGGCGCAGGGATGCAACAAACATTAGCTGACGTGAATCCACAACATCAACCACAGAAAAACTCATATCAGCTGATCTAGAAGTATAAAAACATGTTACGCATGTGCAGGTTGAGGCGACACCAGATGGCCCAGTTCTGAATCCAAAACTCAAATTCCTACCCTTTCGTGATGACAAAGATGGGCGGGGCATGTTCAAAGATATTTAAAGTTTGCACTTCTCTAAAAACTTTCAACGCACATCAACGTATAAACAAGCCGAGTCATCCTTCAGTATCGCTGCCACGGCTAATCTACCTCAGACAAAAGAAAAATGGCTGCGACTCGAGTAGTTTTAAAGACGACGAGCTGAAGTTTGCTACGGCAGTGGTTGACAGTCATCCCCATATCATACTCATACTTTCAGTTTTTAGACTTTGAGATGGAACAAACTTCATTAAAGTAATTTGATCAATAGTTCCCCTGAATCTTTTTCTTTCAGCTTTTGCTGTATAACACTTATTTTCACTTCCTGTGGGTTAAAGTTCATCCACTTTAGATTGTTATTTTGGCCTGACGTGTCTTCATTTCAACAATGCTTGTCTGTCTTTGTTCATCACAAACACTGTACAGAATGCTGTGATGGTTCAGTGTCAGGAATGGACAAAAAAAAAAAAAGGGGACAATTCAGCCAAATTTTAAAAAACAACTTTGAAAGCAGCTCAGAAAACCTGTAAGACTGATTAGCGATGAGATTTACATCTCTTTGAAGGGAGACGGAACTATAAGGCGCACCGGGGTTATAAGGCTCACCATTGATTTTTGAGAAAATTATAGGATTTTAAGTGCATCTTATAGTCCAAAAAATATGGTACGTACGGCCTGCACTACATACGGATGTGGGTAGTGACATACGGCCGTAGCACGTGACTTGTGAAACGTGCGACCTGCTCTCAGCTGTTTGCAACTTGACTCTCATCGTTCTTTTTAAAGAACCGTTCAAAAGATTAGGCTCGTTTCGTGAACGTCACATCTCTGCTACCGATCATGACTGCTTTAAAAGACTACAAAGCAGCACACAAATGGGTTAGGGGTGGTTGAAATCTTCTCCGCAGTGCTGTGAAGGTCTTTCTCCTGAGGGTTCAGTAAAACATTCGCAGACAGGATACGCTTTGTTTTCTGTGTGGTACTCTGCCTCCTTCAGGTAAGCATCCTTTGCTTGCTCGTACTGCTTTGCGTTCTTGAAGCACACAGCTGCAAACAGAAAGACAAACAGAGACCAGTCAGCAGGGAAGCAACATTTCAGTGATAAACACCAAGGATGACCTGAGGTACCTGCTTTGGCGTATTCTGATGCAGCACTGTCAAAATCAGGTTTCCACTTTGTCAGACTTGTCTTTAGGCTATAGTCGTATAATAAACAGGAAGATACAAACCACAACGATCAAAACTCTACAATAAATAAAGACATATTGGGTTAACCCATATTTACTCATCGTTCTGTGCTAAGATAGTGGCCTTGTAGGTATTACGTCTCTTCCGTAATAAAAACGCGTTTGTCGTTTCTCACCATTTTTCCGCCTTCGCTATGTGTTCGTGCGCTTCGTTTATCTTCTGAGCCGCCATGTCGAGGGCAAAGTGATGTGTTGTGATGAATTTGTTAGCGATAAACAGCCGTGAGAGGTCGATGTTTGGATTAACCGGAACTCCTCCTCACCAGAAACGTCAGCCGATGTCGCAGCCTACGGGTGCAGCGGAGGACAAACTTCTCGCGATACCGTATATAATTTTTTTTTTCCAGAATTTTATTTAATTATGAAGTTAAATTTATGTTTTTAGAGATAAGTATTTTAGTTGTTTCATGAAACTGATAATTTTGTGTGTTTTTTTTTTTCTTTTAAGAGATGGGGCATCGGAAACGGAAGTGACGTAATGACGTCCAGCGTCTCTAATGGCCGAACAACAACTATCGGCGAGCAACAAACTTTCTCAAACTTCCTTAGACACAAAAACAAGTTAATATTAGCTAACTGTTTTGGCTTTGTGTCAGTTTAGGCGCGGTTATATTATATTTTTGTATTTACAAATGTGGAGTTGCTGATGGATCCACGATATGACATACCGCGGAGGGCCACCGCCGGTAGCGGCGGGGGTTCTGCGGTCTCTTACAACAACTCGTCCCCGGCTCTGGGAGCTCAGTCCCGCCGCAGGAAGATGCCTCCCAGACCCGCTGATTTCAAACTCCAGATTATAATTATCGGCTCCCGTGGAGTTGGTAAAACCAGCCTCATGGAGAGATTCACGGACGATACTTTCTGCGAAGCGTGCAAGTCAACAGTAGGTGAGGACAGGAATATATTTAATGTAAATTCATCGTAAAGGGGTCAGTCTATTTCCTGGATGAAACAGTTCGGTACACCTTAAATCGGAAGGACGCGGTGTAATTTATGTCTCGTAGTTTTCAAAGTATTGTACTGTATGTGACTTTTTAAAATCTATTTTTTTTTTATATGTATATCTGTTTGTCACATGAATCAAGCTAACGAACATCCATACGCAAAAATGGTTTGGATTAATGCTTGGGAAAGTGTTAAATACTGTACTGTATCTTAAATATTTAAAAAGAAATCAACATCCAAGAGTTGTTTCAATAATTTTAATAATAGCTTAATTTAGTCCAGTTTAGCGCTTTTTTAAATTTACTTTTTTAAACTGGTTACATGTAAACAAGTCATACTTTTTAACATTTTTATCAAATGACAAGATTTTTTATTTTATTTTGCAAAGACTTTGGCTTGCCTTGTGTTTGTGCATTTTAAAAATAGGTAACTGTCCTGCTGAAGTTAGTAAACAGTCCTGTGACCAAGACAGCAGCCAAACACACTGTCCAGTCCTAAAATAGACTCACGCACACACACGCGCACGCACACACACAAGCAGCTGCCTGGAGCTCCATGATGTGCCCTGTCATCCCTGCTACACAGCTGTGTGTCACTAATATTATCTTCCTTTTATCAGATGTTGCCTCCAGAGTTGCTGGACAACAATTAAAAGCTATCTAACTTTTTAAATACAGTGATCCCTCACCTATTGCGAGGGTTACAGGGTTACGTTAGGACAAAAAGAAACGTGATCTATTGAAGCCGTAGCGATCCGTAATACAGTGAGGGATCACTGTATTTTATGTTAAAAGTTTGGCATGATCAAGTCCCAAAAGGTTAAAGCAGCACACGATGATGATATGATGGCATTTGCCTGTTTTCACATGTCCGTTGTGATTTATTTCACAGGAGTTGACTTCAAAATCAAGACAGTTGAGTTAAGAGGGAAGAAGATCAGACTACAGATATGGTGAGTAACTGGGCAGACTCCTTTATTCCCCTTCATGGTGTTCCCAACATTAGGGCTGGGTCTTTAAACATCAAATTAGCGTCTAGAGATAATCTCCAAAGATGAAATGTAAATTTCAAAAGATTGTAGCAAAAAGCAGTCATGAATTGATGACGGATACTACGACAATCGTTTTAAGATGTACATGTATCTTCTTTTTTTTTTTTTTTGGTATGTTAGCAATGTTTGTACAACTCAAGTCTGCTGCTGTTATTTTCTGTGTCAGAAGTTAAAACGTTCGTGAGCCACTGTTTAATTTGTCTGTCCTGTCCTCCTGCAGACTGCGCTAACAAGTGTGGCTTTCAACGCGGTGCAAACGGTTCAGATTCATCCTCAAGTTGTTGTCTTTGCAGGCACTGAATAGACTTTATTCAATTTATTAAAAGTGTTTCAGGGTAAACCATGAGTGAAGTTTCATGTCCTTGATACTAGAGTCAGATACTAAAAGTGTAAAATAAGTCACAGTCCAATTTGAGCATTTACAGACGTTTAAATGTTTGTAGGTGTTTGTGTGATTGTGCTTTGCTAAAAGACCATCGCTTGTGTCACTTAATCATTTGTCCTGCTGGCTAACACCCCTCCTCATCACCTTTTACCACTCCCTCGTGTTGACCACACTCCTTGATCCGTCCGGTGTGGACAGCTGTCGTCTCGGTGCGCTCTTTTCTCACGTTGGCATGTTCTCATTGAGCTCCACCACAGCTGCGCCCCAGCCTTCCATAACCCCAGCCATTGTGCTGCTGTCTCTGTCTGCTCTTCTGCTCATAAGCCTGACTGTGACTCACTGTGGTCAAGGGGACAGACTAGCTGGCTGAAGGTACAGTGCCGCTCCAACTGCTTGTCGTGCTTCTAGCTCAGGCTCAGATGATAAACTCAGTTACATCATGAATTGTGATTGTTTTCAGAACAAATCTGTAGTCAGTGACCGTTGATACTGTCTAATGATGCAGTTTGTAGTTTTGATCCAAGCAAAAATCTAGTTTGCCTTTAACTATCAGACAATTGTGACGTGATTAAATATCTGATAATTGTGATGTGATTTAGTTGAAACAACTTATTCTTACATTAGCTGGCCATAATAACATTATGACAATTCACAAGGGGGTTGCAAAACATTTTCGACACATTGGCGAAGAATCAGCAGGACAAAAAGTGCTTTGAGGACCATAAACATCAAATTTCACTTCTTAATTTCACACATAATAATCCAATCCAGCATCTATGGGATGAGCTGGATGAACACATTCAGTCATTTTAGTCCCATAGTAAAGTTTACAGAGCTTAAACTGTTGAAGCTCGCATGACTCAATGGGTTGTAGATAAAGACAGTTATGAGAGTGGTCATAATGTTATGGCTGATCAGTATATGTGATCAAAAACACCCAAAAAACACGTTTTTTTTTTCTTTTTTCTTGTACCATTTAATGTAGTTAACAAATTAAAATGCATCTTGAATCAATGAAAACCCCTCAGTTACTCAGTTGTTTGTGATTCATGGAGGTTTGCGAGCGGCTCCGATGACATTTTGTTCAGTTTGGTTAAACGACGGTTGTTTTCTCCAGGGACACAGCTGGTCAGGAGAGGTTCAACAGCATCACGTCAGCCTACTACAGAGGAGCCAAGGGAATAGTGCTTGTCTACGACATAACAAAACACGAGACATTTGAAGACCTTCCTAAGTGGATGAAAATGATTGACAAGGTAATGAATACCACGACTTGTACTTTACGAACACTGTACAGTACACACTACAAACATGTACTTTATGTGTCATTTTTAAAAGTCCACCGTGACCTTTTCAATCCATTCTGTAGCTGATTGAAGATGTTTTATCACCGGAGTTTTAATGTGTTAACAGACAAATTGAACAGATTTTACGAGATGTGGTGCACGTTGAACATTAGATGATTAGATCACTCTTTGGCTGCAAATGAAATCAACGTGCGCCATGCCATTTAATGGTTTTTGTAATGTTTTTCTGCTCTGCGTTGATCAAAGTACGCCTCGGAGGAAGCAGAGCTTCTGCTGGTTGGGAACAAGCTGGACTGCGAGGGTGATCGAGCCATCTCCAGACAACAAGGAGAGAGGGTGAGCAAATAACCCTCAAAAGTGCTTTCCTGTCATGTTAACACACTGACGAATTGTTCTCAGTATGTCTGAGCATGAACCTTGATGTTCTCAGTCTGGATTTTAACGTGCTTCCATCTGTTTGACATGCATCACAACATCCAAAGATGATGCTGACGCTTGTAGAAAGACTGAAGTGATTCTTTGTAGACGGATTCAGCTTTTTTTGTTTGGTTTCTTTTTTTGACACTGATCATATTTTATTGCTTTTCTTGCACAGTTTGCCTCTCGGATAAGTGGGATGCGCTTCTGTGAGTCCAGTGCCAAGGATAATTTTAACGTGGATGAGATCTTCCTGAAGCTAGTGGATGATATTGTTAGTAAGGTGGGTGGGTTTGTGATTTTTACCTGAGATAATACATTGTTTCTACTGATTAGCCTTTTCTAAACTATCAGTCTGTAACTTGCTCAAATAAACTGACTTTAGTTAAAGATTTCTTCATCTTGTTTCATTAACAACCAGTGCAGGAGGTCAGCTTTAATCAGCAACTTGGTCACTTCCTGTTTTAGGATTAAATCAACAGCTTAATTTACCTCCCATTGTGTGGATATTTTTCTCACTAACTAACAAAACCTGCAAGAGTTTTATGTCTTTGAGAAAACTGGAATATTTTAAAGTTTAAAGTAGTTTAATTTAATGTAATCTTATAAATACAGTGCCACCGCTGATGAAATTAAAAGCTTTAAATGAACTTAAAGTTAATTTTTGAGTTTTCTGTAAGTCTTCAAGTGAGCTAAAAAATAGCAAACAAAGAAACACATGCCAGGTTCTTTACTGCAGTTTTGTTTTTATTTACAAAAGGTTGATAAAAAGGTGCATGGAAATTATAAAATGCACCAAAACGTATACAATCTTTTTTTTCTTTTTTTTTTTTTTAAAGTCAAACAGATTAAACATGGAGGTTTTTCCTTCAAATTCTTCTTCTTGTGTCTTTGTTGTTGGAAAACGTCTTTTCAAAAAGTTTCAGTTTTGGCTTGAGGAAATTTCGTTTTAAACCTCACCGTGAAAGGAAAACTTATCAAAAAGCTCTTAAACGTTAAATGTTTTTATCTGGTGCTTCTTTTTTGTGATATTCTTTGCATTTGATCTGCTAAGCTAAGTTAAAAAAAAGTTCAATACAGAAACAACTGGAATTTGTAACAGAAAGACGTTTCGCTCTTCAAGGAGCTTTCTCAATTGGATGAAGAGCGAAACGTAAAAGTCCAGTTGTTTCTGTATTGGAACTTTTTTTGATTTTATCATATCCTGGATGACTGAGAATCTTCACCAGCATATTGCTAAGCTAAGTGTTTGTGTTCCATCAGATGCCTCTGGAGATGCCCAGCAGGGAACTGTCCAACAGCGTCCTGTCTCTGCAGCCTGAACCGGAAGTGCCGCCGGAGTTGCCCCCTCCCCGCATGCGTTGTTGCTGAGAGTCAGAGCCCGCACCCCCCTCCTCCAACAAAGCACATGCACTCACTAAAACACGCAGCGTTTCTGTCTGATCACAAGGGGGCAGCACACAGCAGCACTTTGGAAACACGAGCTGCTAAAATGATGCATGGACTCTAAAACAAGCAGTATTATCTTCCTGTTTTCTTCTTCTTCTCTGTAAGTGAACACTACGACCTGCAGCACACTAACACACTTAGGCCTGAAGAATCGTCCGCTTCCACCCACCATTCTGTCTACGACTGACCCAGACTACCTCATTGTTTGGACGGTTAAGTTAGCTGTGCTCTTACAGCTTGTTCCCGTCTTCATTTCTTTTAACGTCACTTTGATTTAGGTTGTTCAAATCACCTGAACTGTTGGCTACATTTCCCTTTTCAAGCTTAAAGAAAAAAATGGCTAACAGCTCCCTGGCTCAGTTGAAACTTGGGGTGAGCAGGTGCAGGACTTTTTATATTTTTGATTGATTAAGTATTAGAGAAGCAGTCGTGTAAATATGACGTGCTGCTGTAACGACTGGAGAAGGTGCAGATGTTTGTGGCGACCTGTAAGTGAGCGCGTGGGGAATTATTTTGTTTATTTATAGTCGCTTTTCCCGAAAGTTGTAATGAGGCTGGAATTTAAATTTGTAAAAGTTAAAATGTTTTTTGCACTACGAACCATCTTCTCCCTTTAAACTGACGTGCAGGAAAGTAAATAACTTGTAGTTTAATGACGATTATGGTGGAATTTAGATGCAAAGAGAGATGGGTAATGTAGTATTTGAGGGATTTGTTTGTAAGAGAAGACTAAAAAGCCAGCAGACTACCGCTCTTTCCTTACACTGTTTTTATCTTGAAGTTAGGTAAAGCTGAGGGAAGAAGCTGAGTTTTATTTTATTTACAGTATTTTTTTTATTATTTTTGTGGAAAAGTGCAAGATTGTATTTAAGTGTTTGAACAACTCAGGAAACCTTGATCCGCTCAAAGCTCCACATGCTCCTTGGATTTGATTTGCTTGAGTTTCATAAAATTAAAGGTCCTTTGTTGCCATCTAGTGGTGAAGCTGCAAATTACAACCAAATCAAACAAATAGATGAAGCAGCAACATTATCACACTACAAATAATGCACTCTAAAGTAGCACAGCCAAGGTTGAGGAGAAGAACCTGTGGGTTCACTTCCTGTAAGTGACCTGAGTTTTGACCCGTGAACGCATCTCTTCCTGCTGAACATCTAAACTGTTCAACGCTGGAGCAAAGAAACATTTAAGGGTTATGATGAATTTATAGTTTTGACAGTTTTGTTCCCTTAAACAAAAAACAATGACTGTAAAATATTCCCTCCTGTGTTTTAGGATACCAACAGGCCTTGAACTCTTTGCTCTTTAGTTGTCATTAGTGCAGTATCAGCCGTGTAGCACTGTGAGTGTTTGTGTTTTGTTCGGCTGCGGTGAGGTCGAAGCTTGGAACGTTTTAGTAAAGGAGGAGAAGACTAAAATATCTGAGTGACATTACTCTTATACTCTATTTTTATTGAATTTTTATATTAAAGTTGAGCTTTTTGGGGGATTAAAAAGCACATTTTAACAAAATATAGCTATATTAAAATATTTTGGCAATAAGATCAGCAGCCAGCAGGAGATTTTTGCATTGAAATTATTTGGAAAATTGAAGATTTTTCTTGTGTTTGGAAGCGTTAGTGCAGATAGTGGTGGCTGTTTGGAAATAAATTGTTTCTTTTGTCTCTAACCCTGTGGACTCTGTTTTAATAACCAAGCCTTATTCTGCTACTCTTTATCCTTTATTATTATTATTATTATTATTATTATTATTATGAATATGTATTTCTGTTCTTTGCAATTATAAGTTTTTGGTTTGTTTAAAGCAGATTTGCTGTATTTATAACTTGTGGCATTCTTGAACTAATGAAATGTGATTAAAGATGTTTATATTTATTACTAATTCGAACTCTTTTTATTTTACTGTGTGAATAAATGTATTTCAGAAAACCGTACCCTGAATGTTGAAGTGAACCGGTGAAAGCGATGTCGCGCATTTTGGATTTTTGCGTAATTAAAGTAAATTCCTTGAAAATGTATATCGCCAGCGTTTGAGACTAAAATCATCTTATATTAAATGGCATGAAGCTGTTTTGGTTTAACCTTGAAAAATAACCTTATGTGCTATTTCTTGCTGTTCCACAAGATCAGTATAAGCTTTGAAAGACCACATCAACTTTTAGCTCAATATCTGTAAAACTGACAGTAATTTTTGTTTTTAAGTTCACTTTGCAGCCATCTTAGTCAGTTCTACATCCAATGATTACTTTCTGAAAGTGTCATTTAACTCTGTCAAGTTGTTCATGAGATACAGTATTTTAACAAAAAACAAGAGCGCCCCGCCTCCGCCCCCTGCTGGCGGCGGGTGATAAATATCGAGCGGAGTATTGTCCTGAGCGCATGCGCAGTCGAACCGGTCGGACCTGCTCAGCCGCGCATGCGCTTCGCAGCAAATCACGGGCGTCCAAGCTCCCAGCGACCGCTGCAGATTTTACGAGTCAGGGTCGGAGAGATTCACGCGGTCCAGCATGAGGGGAAGAACGGGATGGAGACGCAGCTCTCGGGGGAAGGAGAAACCCGACTTTTTAAATTTTAAATTCGAGTTTTAACAGACGGTTTTAGCGGATACAACCTGTCACTCGGTGCCGTACTTCTTCAGTGACGACCTGGTGAATGTCGGGATGGAGTAAAAAAAAAAAAAAAAAAAAACGTCGCAGGATGCGCATCCACAGCCCGACAAGGAAGAGGGCAGACATTTCTCCTCTTGGACTGATCGCCTCCTCCTCCATCCTGCCGCCGGTGTAGAATGGAGAGCTCCACTGGTTCCGAGTCCAAACCGCAGCTGGAGAAGAAGCGGCTGAA
The DNA here is from genome assembly GCA_031762435.1 of Hypsolebias longignatus. Taxonomy (NCBI): domain Eukaryota; kingdom Metazoa; phylum Chordata; class Actinopteri; order Cyprinodontiformes; family Rivulidae; genus Hypsolebias; species Hypsolebias longignatus. The sequence goes on along the minus strand of JARVGV010001740.1, from coordinate 29,132,290 downwards.
CCGAGCGCCTTCCCCGGCCAGACCTTTCCTCAAGGATGCGCACTCCCGCGCCAACAAACCACCTGCCATCGGATCCAAGTCCCCCAAACTCAACAAGCGGCAGCAGCCCGCGCCCTCTGCGCACCCGAACCGCTCCAGACGCAGCGCAGCCGGGGCCAAAGAGAAACCAGTCCCGGTGAAAGGAACCCCCAAGTCCACCGTCCCCAAGAAGCCCCCTAAGGCGCCCCAGCATGCAGGCGTCAAACCGGACAGCACCAGCAACCCGGTTCTTACCAAAACCAAGAAGGGCAAACCCGCGTCCTCGGGCCCTGTCAGCCAGGGGTCCCCGATCCGGGTTCCGAGCGGAGCGCCTCTGGGTCAGACGGACAGCAGCTCGGACCTGTCGGACTGCGCGTCCGAGCCGCTGTCCGACGAGCACAAGCCGGCTCCGGTCGCCAGCAGCGACGCAGAGTCCGGTACCGGCTCCAGCGACCGGGACCAGCTGGTGGAAGCTGCTGCAGCCAAGGGGGACCAGGCTCAGCCGGGTCCGGGACAGAAATCCAAACCCTCCAAAGAGTCCGGGACCAAGGCTGTGACCGAGGAGGATCTGCTGAGGGAGATCGAAGATCTGAAGTCTGAGAACGACTACCTCAAGGTTCGGATCAGCTCTTTATCTCAGAGAACTAAAGGCAGGGGCGTCAGAAGCATTTGTAATGTGGGGCTGGGGGTGGGGGGGGGGTGTCTGGGTGTCCTCCCAGACAACTTTGACTAAAGTAGATGCTGCATTTGAGTGTCCTCTTAGTCCATGATTCATTCATGAATAGAAGCAGATGGGTTTCGTGCTGTGTGTAGTTCACACCACGCCTACATGAGTAAAGGTCCAAAGGAACCGAACAGAAAACAGAGTTCACCCCAAACTTTGCAGTTTGGACGACTTTACTGTGTCGGAGGCAGTTCTGAAATGCGGGTCCACACTCAACGTAAACCGTGGTTCCACAGAAAACTGGGTGGAAGCCTGAGTCAGCATGCTCAAAGTTGGTGTTTTGCATTGCATTGTGGTCTAGATATATTCGCTCCAACCGCCAGTTCTTGACGTTTGCGTATATGATTGTTACTTTCATTAGTGCGGCCTCCTTATTCGACAGACAATTATTGGAAATGATTAACTTTGATCTGGTTTCAAACGTAAAGAAAGAAAGAAATAACTTTTTGTTGCGTTTGCTTTGACCTGCCACAGAAGAATAAAAATACCAATAGGACTGATGTATAGTTTATTTATTTATTATTTATCAACCTTTATGGCAAATCCCAGTGAGATCACAGATCTCTTGCAAGGGAGGTCTGGGCCTGAAGGCAGACTAGCATGCATGTTTTTATTCTGTGGGAGATGTGCTGGTGAAGATTCTCAGTCATCCAGGACATGATAAAAACAAAAATTGTTCAATACGAAAACAACTGGACTTTATTTGTAACAGAAGACGTTTCGCTCTTCGTCCGAGGAGCTTTCTCAATTCAAAGAGCAAAGAGTGTGGGGTTCAGGTTATAAAGTGAAATGTCTTCTCATTTTATTTCATTTATTTATTTCTATAGCACTTTACACAACCACGGTGATGGTGACCAAAGTGCTTAACAAAAAAACAGTACTGTACTTAAAATGACAGCAGGTTAAAAAGCAAGAAAACGCAACATAATAGCAATAGTGTTCTGTTACAAATAAAGTCCAGTTGTTTTTATAATGAATGTTTTTTTTTTTTTAATTCTGTGGGAGGAAACTGGAGAAAACCCACGCAAGCACAAGAAGAATAATGCAAGCTCCACACAGAAAGACCCCCCGGTCCAATCGGGGATTGAACCCAGGGCCTTCCTGCTGTGAGGCAACAGCGCTAACCACTGAGCCATTGTGCTGAATAAAAGTTAACAAAAAGCAGGCGTAAAGGACCGAAAGGCCTCTGTTGGACCTTGAATATCAGAAGCAGCGCCAGAATTTACTCAAGCGCATTGGTTTACGTAAAAAAAAAAAGGTTTACCATATTCTTTTACCTGCGTACTTATAAATCTGAACGTAAACGTCTTGATCCTTAGCAGCTCGTCCATTGTTGATCTATTTTCAGTTGCTTCGGTAAGTTTGTAACAAAAGGGAGCCGAAATGAAAAGCTCGGACCAGTTTCAGTGGTTACATCGAGTCAGGTCAGACGCATGGCATCTTTTCTTGGTTGCAGGTTCCTCAACAAGAGTTTGATCGGCCTCGTTTGATGCTTTCCGTTCCTCTTTATACGTCACAATTAAGGACCAGGTATGGCCTGCGGGCCTGGAGTTGAACATGCGCCACAGGCAAAAAAATACAAAACACCTGGTAGTCGGTGCCCCGTCACAAATTTTACCTACAAACTTTTGATTACCAGACCCATTAACCATCAACCTACACAAAAATGGCTACAAGTCCATCAATTTTACAGATGATGAGCTAAAATTTGGGGTGGTAGTATCTGAGAGTCATTCCAACATGTAATCAGAGGGCAGCTCTTGCAAGGTATTAGTTAAAGTGGTACTTTTTGTCCACACAAGACCTCAAACCTGTTTCAATACTTCTTTCTTCCCTGGACTAGAAGAAGCCCAAGTCTGTAATGAAGGAGCAGCTCTTAACTGAGTATTTGCATAAAACACCCCTCCCCTCTCTAAAAGTAAGTTAT
>JARVGV010001740.1:29067839-29103558 GCA_031762435.1 Hypsolebias longignatus | reverse complement strand
AAAAACAACATTCTCCATGGTCTTCTGCCTCATCTTCTGCTCATGCTGAGTCCATTGTTGAAAAATGACAAAACAGACATCCTAAAACCTCCAAAATTTGACACCACTCTGTTTTTGTTTTTATTTCCAGAAGAAGAAGAAGAAGAAGATGCGTCTTCTTCAGAGGTTTTTGTGTTTGATTTTCAGCAATTATCGGTGCAGCGCCACCACAGGCGGGGGTGGGGGAGAAACAGGTTGGCTCAGTGCAGTGTGAATGCAAACTGCACCAGCTATAAATGTAAACAAATGTTCCAAATTTTGATCCTCAATCAAACTGAGTCTACCGGACTATCAGGTGTGAAAACACCCTAAATGAATGGCAGAAAGTTTCATGTTGTATAAACAGTGCCTGAGACTGGCAGCCCTGTCTGTCAGCCAAGTGACAAATTTCATAGTCAGGATGAGAGGCTGACATCCATTTTTTAATGCCATTCCATCTACACATAATACTATTGAGATCTAGATTACAATCGTCATATTGGGCACCCCTGATCTACACCCAATGTCAAACTTTTTAGAAGGGAAATCAACGGCCTTAAGAACACCTGTTGCTCAGCAGGTGTGGCAAAAGTGTAAAATAAGACATATACGAAGAATAAAAGTACTATTTCCCATTTTCTACATTGTCCACTGCCAACTGAACTGAATTAGGTTGATTTGTCTGTTTTTAGGTGCGGCAAGAATGATGCAGCTAATGAGTTAAAAGTCTGTGTAAGCATAAAGGTAAGACTGTTTGCTCAGCAGTTGTTAACCAAGAGATGCACTTTGTTTGACTCATAAACACACCAATCTCTCAGGGACTTCCTCTTTTAAGAGGAGGTCATCAGCTTCAATGGGACAACAGCCTCAGCTTTAGCAGGAAGGAAAACCATCAGAAAGGGACAAAATGACAATCTTCTGAACCTTAGTGCTTTCTTAATGCTATTCATGAATAAACGAAACAAGGTCAACCAAAGTGAGGACGAAAGAAAAAAACTCAAAAGTTGAACTTAGCCTTTTTTCAACTTTCAAGGAGCTAGAAAATCTTTTAATTCCCTAATCTTTAGAAATAGTTCACAAGGCTCTAAAGGTTTATTCAAAGTTTATCTTTAACTCAAAGTTTTTTTAAATACTCATTTTGAGTTCAGTCCTAACATGACAATTTTCAGTGGAAGTGTTTTTTATTTATTTATTCATTTATTTTTTATTATTAGTGTTATTATTTTTAATAAAACAATTAAAACACTGGACTATAAGTCAAAGGTAAAAATGGCAAACACCATTCTAAATAGTGGTCATTAAATCAAATTTCCAGGGACTTTTTAGCAGCTTGTCACAAAGACAAGTTGCTAATGTTAATGTTAATGTTGCCTGATAAAAAATAAAAAATATATTAGTTTGATGGGCATAAAATATTTTTATTGGCAAACTGAATTATAATGACCTGCTCAATTACAGTTTGAATTAGAAAGAGCTCTCAGTTGAAAACTGAACATGAGAGAAGTCTTGTGTTTCTTTAAATAAAGCTGATTTGAACATTTTTAAAGGTAATGTTCTGCTCAGACACACTTTTGCTATACTGTAATGTCAGCCAACAAATATATTTTTTTAGGTGTTTATTTTGCTAAATTTTAAAGAGATGCACAGTTTCATTTCGATGCGCGCGCACGTTACTGTCAACACGACACTAATAAGCTGTTGAACATACATGTATTTATTAAGGAAAGGTTAAGCTCAGAAACACTTTTACTAAGTTCAGCTTCCCAAACTGAAGACAAATCGCTCAAAATCTTCACTTAAATTGCTAAATTCGTCGGTTCCTATGTGTCCACCATTGAATTGTACAGGGGGCGTTCCAGCTGACTCCTGCTCGCACGTCACAGACGTCTTTTGCGCAAGTAGCCGGATTTCCCGTGACTAAACACAGCGCCAAATTTAAAATGACTTTGAATTAAATTTTAATATATTTATCATTTTGTTTGCAAAAACGAATGTAGCTGAATGATACTAGATATATATGTTGTGTCATTTTATGCAAAGTTCAAACATCATGTCAGTGGACCTTTAGGATTCAACATGGTCACTGCTTCTAGTCAACCATAAACATAAAAATGGCCCCATTTGCAGATTTTTAACTAAAGCTTGTTGTGGTAGTAGCTGAGAGTCGTCCTCAACACGTCATCTGAGCGCTGATCTCAGAATGGCATGAGACTGTGGTTCCATCTGAAGAAGTCCTGCGTGTTGTTTTATTTAAAGTGAGCTGAACTCTTCTCTCACTGCAGAAAACTCAAGATTTGTTAGTTTCCCTTGGTGACAGTTGGCAAAGGGTGGGGGCTTTGCGTTTTCCACGAGCAGCGCGTCAGGCCCGTCGAGGCGTCCGTAGAAACGTGCGAGCTAACCGTGAGCGAAGGAGGAAGTGACGCACGGCGTGAAAGCTCCTTTGTGCTTCTCACAAACTGATGGAGCGACCTGCAGAAACACACACACACACACAGGGATGCTGCGTTCACGCTGCCGTACAGGATGAAACGCAGCGTGTGCGTGTCAAGTCGCCATGACAACCGGTGGGAAATCCTAAGAGAACGGTTGTTTTCACAATGAGCTCCAGGAAGAGTCACGCGGTTCACTCCATGTTTAACACACCTGCTTGTTTACAGCCTTTGTTGCTAAAGCTTTTTTCCTTATAATGTAATTTTTATTTTATTTAGTCATTTTTTTTTATTCGTCATCAAACGGTTTGTTTCGACGGACAGATGTTTTGTGCAGGTTTATTTTGAGGTAAATGAAACGCTGCAGGCGGATTGTTCAGTTTTGTCCTCTCAGTGTTTTGCTCATCAGAACATCTCTCCGTCTTTTGCTGTTCATCTGCGCTTCGGTCACAGAGGCAGCAGGTCCAGGAGAGAAACCCAGACCCCCGCTCTCCCCAGAGACCTTCTCCAGCTCCTCCTGGGGGGACTCTGAGGCATTCCCAGACCAGAGGAGAGACACAATCCCTCCAGTGAGTTATGTGTCAGCTCTGGGGCCTCCTACCAGTGGGACGTGAGCAGAAAACCTGTAAAGAAAGGCGTCCAGGAGACGTCCTGATCACATGCCTGAACCACCTCAACTGACTTTTGATGCAGCAGCTCCTCCGGCTGACGGAGCTCCTCACCCTCACTCTGAGGCTGAGCCTGGACACCCTTACAGAGGAAGCTCGTTTCTGGATCTCGTTCTTGCGGTAGTGATCCAAACAGCACGACCACAGGTGAGGGTTGGAACGCAGCTGGACCAGTAAATTGAGATATTTGTCTTTTCGACTCAGCTGTTTCTTCACCACATGAAACCGAAGCAACTTCTTCACTGAAGAAAAGGCCTCGATATTTCAATTTATTCTCGGATGGATTCATCAAAAACATCAAGCATCAAAATATTTCATGAGCTACGAGATGGATTTTAGTGAGGCCTTCAGAAATTACGTGTTCAGATTGAGGTCTACAGCTCATGAGTACAATTCAAGATGGCTGCCTCAGCTAATCAACGTTACCCAACACAAACCAGATGAAGGGACTGGTAGTCCTACCGCTCCACTTAACATCATACAAAAAGAAATGTGGGATAACACAACCGTGCAGCGGAGAAACGTTAGACATGGAGGTCAGACGAGACGCAGGATGTCCTTCGTTCCTAAACAGGACTTTTCTAACGAGACAGGCTCGGTCTCACTGTGGACATCTTCAATCTCTGGCCTGCACAAGCAGAGCCTCTGAGGTGGATCCAAATACCTGGACGCTCATTAACGTCAGAACACCGAGGCGACGGATGCTCCACAAGCTGCTCAGAGACGTCCTGACCTGTGCTCGCCCTCAGAGAGCTGCCATGTGCGACCTGACAGACGCTCAGCCTCGTTCAAGCAGCACACTCTGGCAGCAGGCGAAGACGTTCAGAGCGTGAGGGAGACCGACGGCTGCAGAGAGGCTCCTGTCGGATCATTAGGTTTGATGTTGTTCCGTCGGTTCAGGACTTTTTGCGGGTTTCGTTTTTGTTGCCTCCTCTGAGCCGTTTTTCAGCCGCAAATGGGATTTGGATGGGTGGCGCGGTGCGCGTTCCTCTGATGGAGCAGGTCCAGATGAAGTATATTTAGACCACTGCAGGTGCCGCGAGCCGGAGATGGATAGTCCGAATAAAAATAACACGGCTCCGTAAATCCAGCCGGAGCAGGAGCTCCAACACTCCGGCGCTCTTTCTTGGACTGGAAACAGAAAAAATCTAGTAACAAAAATAAACAATGAACATGTTCAGTGCAGAGGCAAAAAGCCAATTATTTCTTTGAGTTTGTGTGCCTGTCAGCAAAATATCTCATGAACAACGGGACCAGCTCTAATGAAACTTGCAGAAAGTGATCGCTGAATGAACATTAACATTCGAACTCCGTCTAATTTATTTTGGCCGCTGCAGCTAATCGTCGTGAGCCAAGTTACGACGTTAACTCAGTTCATTTTACTGATATTGAACTGATATTTGACGTGGTAGTAGCTGAGAGTCATCCACAATACATGTTCTGAGCGTGGCAGCATGAGATCATGCACGCTATTTTCAAGGACTGACCAAAATATCTACAACTCCTCAGTTTTACAGATCTTACTTTGTAGTTTAAAGCCCCCAAAAAAACAAATCATTGTTTTTATTTTTGACGTCCGTTAGACAACGATGTCAAAACACTGACAAATCTTATATTTTAACAGCCCTGGTGTGAAAGGCGGTGGATGAGTTAGATTTTTGATTTTTTTTCCAAGACATGCTCCCCTTTAATTAATTTATAGGAAAGGATTACAGTCCAGATTGAGCTCATTTCTCCTGATGTCACTAATATAATCTGCCTCTAAACATTTCAGAGCCACTTATCTCCACAAGCCATATTTGTTCTTTTGTGTCAGCGGGGGTCTTAGCTGGTTCTGTCAGGGCTGAGGAGGGGTTTATCTGCATCGAACGGCCGCTACGGCTCCTTTTGTGCTCAGCTTCCCCCCCGTTTTAATCCTGTTTCACCAGAACAAGACGCCCCTGCCTGCTCTGCGCCATCTTTGTGCAGAACTAGGCCAAGCCGATGAGAGCAGATGCTGAAAAAAAAAATCACCCTCCTCCACCCCAAAGATGTTCTTGTCCTCCCCTCTGAGAGGTTTTTAGGTTAATGTCCGTGTGTGAAGTCATTTGGCGCTTCGTATGCTTGCTGTTTCTTTGAGAGCGCACCAACACTTTCATTCTTAAGGGGTGTCAGACTCCAGGCCTCGAGGGGCGGAGTCCTGCAACTTTTAGATGTGTCTCTGGTGCACACAGCTGAATCATATGACTGAATTAGCTTCTCAGAGCAGTCAAGTTCTCCAAAGTGTGACATCAGAGACACATCTAAAAGTTGCAGGACTCCAGCCCTCGAGGCCTGAAGTTTGACACCCCTGCTCTAAATGTTTAAGCTGTTGAGTCAGCACCTCCAAACCTGAGGTCATGGTCCTGAGTCAGAAAAGGGTGGATTGCTCTCTTCAGGCCTCAAGTGGAGGAGTTCCTGTATCTCAGAGTTTTGTTCACAAGTGAGGGAAGAATGGAGCGTGAGATTGACAGATGGATGGGTGCAGTATTGCGGACTCTGTGCCGGTCCGTTTTGGTGAAGAGGGAGTTGAGTTGTAAGGCTAAGCTCTCTGTTTACCGGTCAGGCTACGTTCCTAACTTCATCTATTGTCATGAGCTCTGGGTAGTGACCCAAAGAAGGAGCTCGTAGACGCAGGTGGCTGCAATGAGTGTCCTCCTCAGGGTAGCTGGACTCTCCCTTAGAGACGGGCTGAGAAGTTCAGTTATCTGTGAGAGACTTGGCGTAGAACCGCTGCTCCTCCACATCGAGAGGAGCCAGTTGAGGTGGTTCGTGCATCTGGTAAGGATGTTTCCTGGGCGCCTTGCTAAGAAGATACTTCGGGCATGTCTGACCGGGAGGAGACCCCGGGGAAGACCCAGGACACACTGGAGAGACTGTGTCTCTCGGTTGACCTGGGAACACCTTGGAATCCTCCCAGAAGAGCTGCCCCCACGACCCGACTTCGGGATAAGCGGAATGGATAGATGGATGGATGGATGGATGGATGGATGGATGGATGGATGGATGGATGGATGGATGGATGGATAGATTGATGGATGGATGGATGGTTGTTTTACTGGTGTGTTTGTCCCCATATGTACTTATGTACCTTATTTAATGATATGACATAAATAATTTTGTTGACCCCCAGACTATGACTCACAGACCCCTGGCGGTCTTGAGACCCCAGTTTGAGAACCTCATTTACTGTCAACAAAAAAGGTTAAATCGTGTCACCTGGACCAGCTTCTTTAAGTGACAAACGTTTCGTCCTCCATCCAGAGGACTTCTTCAGTCTACAGCCTGCCAACCAGATCTGTCCCATAAGTAGCCTACACTGCTGTGTTTCAAGCCAAGCTCCTGTTGGATTCTCAGAAGAAGACTTTTAACACGTGCAAACAGAGCACGCCCGTCCAAAACAATCATCATGAACATTAGGACATTTGTCCTCTGGATGGAGGACGAAACATCTCTCCCTTAAAGAAACTGGTCCAGATGACACGATTTAACCTTTTTTATTATTGACTACCTGGATGACTGAGCTTACAACACTTTATATTTCCTGTCACCTCCGAATGTGACTCTGTCCACCACCTAAATTCTGGGCGTTTTGTGTCAACGAAACTTTATTTTAATTTTTCTTCTTTTTTCCTTTGGCTGCTCTCTTCTTCTGGCGTCGCCACAACAAACTAACTGCACAAAGACTTGGCAATCCTCGTTTGGCTGACCGGCAGCCTGGCCTGGACAAAGACGTTCTCCACACTCTCTGCACCGATGCCTCAAATATTAACGGAGGACCAACAACTAAAAGTGAATTTGGTTCTAACAGCGTGGCCAGTGCTGCCCTTGAGCTTTTCCGGATGAAAGAAAAAGTGAAATAACAACTTGAAAAGTGAAGTAAAGATCACACCAAGTGTTTGATTTGTCTGAAAGATGCAGCGAGCGTCAGATCATCACCGAACAGATATGTGGTTGTAAAGGTTTTATCACGTTTTGTATTTGTCTTTGACTTCTCTCATATCGATCCACCGTGGAAACAAAGACTCCCTGATGATGTTGGTCGGGGGTTCTGAGGAGCTTGTTGTTTGATCCCGTCTCCCCAGATAGATTAGCTTTGTCACCACGACTGGGAATTAAACCTCGACTGGTGCCGAGTTTGTTCGCAGAAGCAGGAAGTTCACTTGATGCGACTGAACAATCAGGGGAAAAACGCTCATTTAGTACTTTTACTGGGGGTTTGTGAACTTGTTAGAGCCAGATAGGAAACAAAACGAGGTGCAGCTTTACCGGGGGTTGTTTGTGAACTATTTTTGGGTGGAAATTACTAGGGATGCACAATATTAGATTTTTTTTGGCTGATATCCGATATGCCGACGTGTTAAAACTTATTTGGCCGAGAACCGATGCAGATACCGAAATTTTATATATGTTCCTTTGTCAGAAGCACATTCACATACTGTAAGATCTGTGTGTAAAACTTTGATGTGCAAGGCAGTGGGTGATGTGCATTCTTTCAAGGAGTTATACATTTATCTCCAAACAGGTCTATATTTTGAATAAACTGAGATAACGTAGAAGAAGACACTTTTAGGCTTCAAATGAAGATTAAAAACATATATATTCAGTAACTGAAGTAAACCTTGTTGGTGTTTTAGTTTGATTGTTGAAAAAGAAACAGAAAACTGAGTCGAAGGCTGGTTCGGGTCTGGACAAACCCGGTTCCCCCTCATATTTTCCATCCGTCTGGCCATGAATGAGTCACACTGTCCTACTGGGCTGTTCAGGGTGGCAGCAAAGAGTTTTCTAACTAAATATTAGATGCAAAACGTAGAAAATGTTTCAGTTAAGTAATTATTCAGTTTATTTATGTGGCAAATTAAAAATCAAATGTTTTCTTCCAGCATTTGTATAATGAGCATTGTTTTCATCCTTTAACTAACTGCTTGAGATTAATAACGAGCTTATTTATCCATTTTAAATCAATCTAAAGCCTTAAACACTAAATCTAATTATTGACTGCGAAATGCAAACTTTTAATTTGAAATGCAAGGCCACATGATTGAGACAACTTGACGTTTTACTATTTTATTGACTTACAATTAGCAGAAATGCAATATCATTAGTCTTCTTAGTGTTAATCTGCAAAATATGTTCATTTATTTCAAGGTGAATGATTGGAAAATGGAATAAGAAGCCTTTTTTTGTGCAGTTGACTTTAAGCATTAAAACAAGCCGTCAAATATAATCAATTAAGGAAAAACATTTTAATTTATTGGTAAATATATTTGTTAATTTAACTGCAAAAATTTACTGGTTTTAGCCGCTCAAATTTTGAGAAGCTTCTCTGTGCAGAGGTTATATCTGTAGATGTTTTTATTTAACTCCTTGTTAGAATAAGCAGGGCTTTGGGAAATAATGAAGGAATTTTCCAGGATTTTTTTATGAATATGTCAGCTCCCGTAAAACGTTTTCTCCCTGCACGTAATTTGAGGATCCTGGAGAACAAGAGAACATTCCTAGAAAGAAGCTCTGCTGATCATCAAGACCTTTTAATAGGTCTGGGATCAGATCTGCTTCCTCCTCTCTCTCTGGGTTTTTCTCCTGCCTGTCACTTCATGACGTAAAACAGAGCTGAGTGGAAAAAAGAAATGATTTCATTAGCTGCAGGGGCTAAGCTGGCGTGCAGAAGGCCCCGTTTTATCAGTGGGATTTCTGCAGCAGTATTAGCTGCAAGGCAGGTTTTCACCACGCCGGGCAGGAAGATGCTTTCCCCCTCGGAGCGTTTTCCAAGTGTCGTGTGTCTCCAACCCTGAGCCAGGATAAGACGGGATCTAAAGTCGCCCAACGTGCTGCAGAGCGAAGGCTACGGCAGAACACGCAAATTATTTTTATCCTGAAATGTTTCAGTTGCTGTTTCTGCGGGTGATTTATGTGACAAACTGTGCAGGAAACCACAAGCAGCGTCCATAAATCTGTGATTATGTGATATCATTTGCAGTCAGATCTAATCTTATCTCTGTCAGACTGAGCCTTGACGTATTATATAATACATCTAAATAAAATAATGCTTCTGCGTGTCCTTTGCTTTAGTTTGTTAGTAACACACAACGTTTGTGACCTGAGCCGGCAAAATGAGATGCAACGAGGAATTTTTTTCAATATTGAGCTATTATTGTTTTCAAATTCTCCATCTCAGAAACTTCATAATGATTCATTCAACCTTTATTTAGACAGATAAGTTGCACTGAGCCTGGAAGACTCATTTACAAGTGAGATCTGCTTAGACAGACAAAAACGATATGTAGTTTGTTGAAGTTTTGTAATTTATTACCTGGATAAGTAGAAAAATAAGCAACAGGTCTAACGCATTTTAGTGCGTGATTGCATATAAGCGTAAGAAAGAAATTACCTTGTCAAAATCCAAGATGACCACCACCATATACATTTATACAGTACTTCTCTTTACTTCGCGGTTCGTTTTTCGCGGACTCGCTCTATCGCGGTTTTTCAAAATAAGATTGGACATGACACACAACTGGCTGGTTGATGGATGAGCCACACCATCCACATGAAATTTTTACTTAAAATAAATTATTTAAAAATGTTTAGCACCTGCTGCACCTTTGCGCAGCCCAGAGCTGCAGGATAAGCTTTCTCCTGCAGCTCCTCCTCCTTCCTCCTCTGTCGCTCGCCGTTCTGCAGCGGAGAAGTGGGCGTGGCGTGCAGCCGTGGCAGAAAGCTGAGTTCATGACACTCTGAGCTCTTGTAGAGCATTTAGAGTTTAGAAACATTGTTTAGAATATTGCAAGAGTATGGGCAGGTTTTAAAACTCCTTCATATTGTACTACTATTCCTACTTTGTGGTTTTTCACTTATCATGGGGCATCAGGGTACGGATCCCCCACGATAAACAAGGGACTACTGTATATACAGTATTTCCCGTACAAAGCGGGTTGCCCTGCCCCATCAACAGAACCGAGCCCCCGGTCTACCGAACCAAGCGCACCCCCCATCCCCCTAACCACCTGTCAGCACTGATGTAACCACCTGCTCAAACGTTATCAGCCATTAAATGGCTGTTATTAGTTATTATCATCCTCATATGTAGCAGTCAGACTGCCCCTCCTGTACCTCCTATTGGGTTTAAAGGTATGTTGTTAGCATTTAAAGGTATGTTGTTAGCGTTGGTGGCGATGATAGCTTTAATGGACTGATAACATCCGAAGCCGCTCGATGTAACACTAAGCTAGCGACTCGCAATACAGGTGCACTAGCTAAAAAGCTAACGGCAGCCTTTTTCCTCATGCTGAACCCTCACCGTCCAGATGACCTGACCAAAAACATTCAGCTTTTCTTGCATTCCTTGTTCAATTCCAGTCCAGAAAAACACTCATCTCCAAAACTACAAACATTAAAATCCCTCAGTGACGGGGGACATCGGCATACCTCTTGTTTGGTTTACTAGAGTGCTGGTTTGAATACATAACTTGTATTTCTCTGGAGTGATGCAATTGGGAATTCCAGAGCCTCACAATTTTGCCAGCCATTATACGAAGGGCTTTGCCAACACTACAGCAATCACATGGTCAGTTTCAAAGGACATGGTGAAGTAACCTGTTTAGGCCAGGATAGAATGTATTTTCTTATATCATCAGTAATAACAGGCTATGATATGCATGTAAGGTCTTATCACCACCAAATATGAAAGAGAAGCTTATAGAAATAAAACATATCTGTGAGCCTATGTGGACGAAATTACAGACTCCATGAAGTCTGGACTGGGACCTTGGATTTTTCAGTTAGGCTGACCCAGAGCATGCTCTCTGACTGAGCGTATTAGTGAGAGACAAAAGAGATAAAACTATATGTAATGATGCACAAGGCAGGTATAAAGGGTCTGTAAGTTTTGAATCTCTTTATTTTTGCATAATCTATTTTTACTTAATGATAACGTTGAATAATGATGATATTTTGCCACTATAATGGTTATAAGACAAAATAATACTTCTGAAGACATGTGACTTTGTTTTAAAGGTAGTTTAGGAAGGTTATAAGCTATTTTAGTTACCATGATCACTAGAAGGCGTCTTTACAAACTCGTTTTTACGCAAATCTCAGTTACACTAAAAAATGTAAACATTTCTATGTTTTGCACAGCAGAGCTCAACTCGTCTCATTTTACAGCATGGGTCACATGTTTGTCATAGTCTGTAAAAGATTTGGCACCAGGACGTATAGAAAAAATATAGAGAAGTCTTTAATCTCTCATCATTATACAGCATCATGGGGTTAAGGTTATATATTTTACACATTTTTAAACAACCATTATAGCCCCCAAAATTTGTTGGTATCCATCGGGACAAATGTGAATTCATACTTTTGATTTTGTTCAGATTAAAGTACAGTATTTTATTTTTTTTGTTTGGCTGAAACAGTGTACCACACCCTGAGTGTGTTTCCCGGATTAGACGGATAGATTTAGACGTGATCAGCAAAACTGTGAAAGCAGAAGTTGTGTTTTCTGTAACTGGAACTCATTGAAAGTAAATACAGTAATTGTGAATTTTGGTAGAAGGATTGAAAAAGTTTTTTGTTCTGGCCAACGTTCTTTACATTCTTGTCTTTGTTTTTCAGACGGCTCTGAAGAGACGAGGAAGCAGAGAAGTCTTTAAAGACAAGAAATCCACAAGTCAGGTACACATATACGCCCTTTCTTTTATTTTACGTCAGTATGATCAAATGTTTGGCCATGAACACCAAAAAATGCTATAAACCTATTGTTATTGTCAAAAGAAGCTGATTGGTTAATGCCATTAACCCCAATATTTTGAGAGAAAAATAAGCGTTCTATGTTTTTGTAAAACTTGTTTAGTTGTAATGCTCAGAAAAAGTACAACAAAAGATATTCTTTTTAACACCTAAAACTCATAGTCTTGTAGCCTTCCTTCCTAATGTCTAACACAAATTCAATTAAAATCTTACTGTTTGTTTTTGACTTGACAGCTAATCCGCCTAAAAAAAATCTCTGTAACAGCCCTTTTTAGAGATGTTGAGCTAAAAGTAGCTGTGGTACCAGCTGAGAGTCACCTTCATCACAGACTCTGAGCACATACAGATATTTGTTTAAAACTTTGGCATGAAAGGGGGTGACTGCTCTGCCTTTCTCTTAATCAATTCTAGTTTTCTATTGTATGCTTTCACATCAGTGCGATAACTCCCAAGAAATAGAAAATGATTCACAAAACAGTTCCTCTTTTGATTCATTACAGTGGAGTCGTATTGTCTTCGTATAGATTTATACCCAATAACGTGTTTTGTGTCCCTGGCTTGTAGGAGGACAGTGCAGATCTCCGGTGCCAGCTCCAGTTTTCTAAAGAGGAGTCCAGTCTGATGAGGAAGAAGATGGCAAAGCTGGGTCGGGAGAAGGATGAGCTTGAGCAGGAACTACAGAAGTACAAGTCCATTCACGGCGACATCGA
Organism: Hypsolebias longignatus; assembly: GCA_031762435.1. Lineage (NCBI taxonomy): Eukaryota > Metazoa > Chordata > Actinopteri > Cyprinodontiformes > Rivulidae > Hypsolebias > Hypsolebias longignatus. The sequence continues at coordinate 29,090,964 of JARVGV010001740.1, read as the reverse complement.
CAGCCCACTTCCACTGGTGGAGTGCTCAGGTGGGGGCCCTCATACCACACGAGAGGCTGAGCTGCGACTTCGCCTGAAGCTGGTGGAGGAGGAGGCCAACATTCTTGGAAGAAAGATCGTGGAGCTGGAGGTGGAGAACCGCAGCTTACGAGCTGAAAACGAAGATATTCGCAGTCAGTATGAAAAGGACTGTTTTGGGCGGGAGCCTTTCTCCAGCATGCCCTCGTCGCCGTACGGCGGCGATCCGCTGGAGTCGGCCAACGAGCTGCGTCGCCACCTCCAGTTCGTCGAAGAGGAGGCAGAGCTGCTGCGCCGATCCATCTCAGAGATCGAGGACCACAACAGGCAGCTAACGTCTGAACTCAACCGCTTTAAGTTTGGCCCCAGCAGCTGCAGCTCTGTTCCTGCTGGTGAGGAGGCCACTGATGGGGTGTTGTTTAAACCCGGCAATGTGGGGAGCGGTAATGGCTCCGGTAGTGGGATATTGATGGAAGAGCTGAAGTCGGCCAGGATGCAGATCAATGAGCTGAGCGGAAAGGTAATGAAGCTGCAGTACGAGAACCGGGTCCTCATGTCCAACGTTCAGCGCAACGATCTGGCCGCGCACCTCGGCCTTCGCTCCGGCAGCCCTCGAGACAGTGACGCAGAGAGCGACGCGGGCCGGAGAGAAGCCGCCGAGGAGGAGGAGGCAGGGCGACTTCTTCTTCTACAGCCAAAACGGGAGGGTCCCATCGGTGGGGAGAGTGACTCCGAAGACCTGTTTGAGAAAACAGGAACCACCTCAGGGTTAGGAAGCATCAAACCCTTGGATGGCAGCGACCTCAGTGCCACTGAAGTAGCCAATCGCAGAAGGGAAGAGCGGGAGTCGTTCGCTAACGTGAAGCGAGAGGCCGACAGGCTCGGGAAGTCAGTGGACCGTCTCATCACAGACACGGACAGCCTGATCTTTGAGGGTCAGCTGCTGGTGACGACAGGGGAGAGTCTGGAGAGTGGAGCGACGTCTGGACCCAAACCAGATACTCAGGTTCTGGACACCATCAACACTCGCATGAAAGCCTTCCGGACCGAGCTACACATTTTCATGGAAAAACTGGACCACGTAGGAGAGGGGCTCAGAGAAAGGACAGACGATCTTTCACCCATGCCGAACCTCACAGAGTCCAGCAGCTTCTTGTCTACAGTCACCTCCATGTCCCGCGACTCACCTGTCGGCACCTTCGGAAGAGATCTAATCACTGACTTCCAGGTGAGTTCATTAGACACGGGTCTGTTTATCCTCACATGATTGTGTAAGTTTATAACTTGCCCTGCGCTGCCATTTTGAGGGACCTAAGTCATGTCAACAATGAACGAAAAAGCCTAAAAGGTGTTCCCATTGCTCTTGTGACAACAAGTATTCAGCTACTTTGTAAACACGTAAATGTAAACAAACTCAAAGTTTCTACATTTTTTTAAATTTGCTCTGAAGCAGCCAGAGAGCAAGAAGCATTGGGTAAATACCTGCCGGATTAAAGAGCTAAAGGCAAGACAGAAGTTGCATTGGGCTCTGTCTTAAGGATAAGGTAATGACTGATCAAAAAAGTGTGTTCATTAGTTCATATGTCAAAAAACTGTTAGCAGTGTACCCTGAGCTAGATTGGCATTTTATTGCTGGATGGGTTAGCTTATCTGTTTATTGGCCACTCTGGACATAGTAAGGCCTATAAGGCTGGGTTTAGCCAGGCCACAGTTCTGCTGGGTTTTATAACCAGTTTTTACAGTTTTATTGTGTTAGATAATCGGTCACCAACTACTTTTAGCACTTTTTTATATTTAAACATAACATCTGACCTGGTGCTACTATTAAATAGATAGATGTCTCCTTCTGGTCATTCATTGGGAACGTTTTTCCATGCTGTTGCTGGCAAAACTGCAATTTCTGCATAAACCTTAACATTTAGAGGAAGTTGATTAAAGTAATAATGGCTGAAATGATTATTTTTGAAATATATATAACAGATTGCTAACATGGAACGTTCAGTTATATGTGTTTACATGAGTCAGTCCCTCAAAATGGCCTCCACCTAGCTGAGAGGGGTGATCTTTAGACAGATTTATACTTCTATCTTTAAGTTACCTTCTTTTCTGTACTGAAAGGTGACATATTTTACTCTTGGCTAAATTAAATGCCCCCCCACTATTTAACTTACCAGTTTAAACAAAATTAAGTTATCCCTAACTTTACCTAAGTAGTAGCAGAATCCACATAAAGAGCAAATCTAGTGATTGCAAATGTGAGCATCTATTTAGATTTAAATGAAATGTCCCTAAGTGTTCAGTCATTAGTGGGCCATTTAAGGCCAAAATAAACTCAACGGGAGCCTCAATCAGCAGCGCGTGCAATAAAATTCAGCTCTAATTAGAGACCAGGGCAACAGTGAGCAGCTTATGCACGTTCTGCACAGCCATGCCTGTCAATAGGAATCTTATCCCAAGTTGCAGGAGAAGGTTGCCCTAATGAATAGGTCTGGATTTTTTTTCAAGTCAGACTTCAGTTAATATAACACTGATGTGCATGCAGAAAGAGTTGAAATCATTGATCCTTGTTGCAATAATTGAAAAGCCAAAGGGTATTCCTGTGAACAATTTAGATTCAACACTTGACTTATTGTCAGAGTGAATTTGTGGTTTACGTTTTGTTCCACCTAAGGCAGATTGAGCAAATTACCTCCCCCTGTGGTAATCATAGCGTTGAATTAATGACTCTGCATGAGAACTGCTACAACACTGTTGACAAGAACGCAACCTCTGTTTGGTTAGAAGAATTTAACAAACATTAGAAATAAGGCACTGAGGCGTTAAAGCTTAGGAGTCAATTCTGCTGCAACTATTTATATTGCCTCATCTTAATGTCCAGCATTAGACAGATGATGTAAACAACACTGCTAAAATCTTGACACTAAGTGCATTTGAGGCAACATTTAGCTAATATCTTACGCACAAATGTTGCTGAAGCCTTTCATTAAAGTATTTTATGGTTTTTGCTACAAAAATGTATATTTTTGTAGCAAATGATTCATATGGATTTTATTCTTTCTTTCAGTTCGGGTTGACATGTTTGTCTGTTAAGATCACCCAACAGTTTATGTCAACTGGTTGCTAAAGTTTATACGATATGATCAAATTAGGTAAATTATAAAATGTTAATTGATATCTTGTCCAATGAAAGACTTCTGCTAGGTAGGAAAAATGTTTTGACAAGAACAGTTGTTACTAGGTAAATTACTACAAATTGTTAATTATCTATTGACAAATTTTACTAGCTAACATTTTATTTAGCACCTGTTAAAATTTGTTAGCTAGTAAAATATTTTACTAGCTAACCTTTCACGAGTTGCTAAACTTTATTATCTAGTGACAAATTTTACTAGCTATCCTTTTACCACCTGTAAAAAAATGTTTTTAGCTAGTAACATTTTTTTACTAGCTAACCTGTTACTAGCTGGATCAATTTGTTAGCTAGTGACAATTTTTAAACAGATAAATTGTTGCTGTCTAGTACAAATTGCTAGCTAGCAGCAAATTGTTTCTAGATGCTATAAACTGTTAGCTAGTATCAAATTTTACTAGCTAACATTTTGCTAGCTAGTAGAATTTGTTAGCTGTGTAAGTGCTTTTTAACTAAATGAACTGATTTTACAATCAACACGTTCTTACACTTATGTCATGCAGATGTTATGTTTATTAAGAAGCAAACTTATTGTAAAACAACATTGTAAAACAAGTTATAGGCGTTTGAAAGTTTAAGGAACAACACTAGTTCGTTTTTATTTGCTGTACACTGAAAGCATTTGGGGGTTTTACATAAAAATAAACAAAAGATCAGCTACCAAACAAGTTCAAAGCTGCCAAAATTCTTTGAGTTTCCTTGGTTTTGAACCGTAAATACTGTTATAACAGATCTAATCTAAAACCTTCCAAGAGAAATGGGCAGTGTGAATTTTTGGTAGTGGCCCACTTTTGTAAGAAAGGTTCGAGTCCACCCAGCTCTACCGCACTGGCACCACCGCCACTCCTCCCCAGTCTCACTGCCACCATCATCGCTTTCTGCTGCCACCGCCTTCACATCTGCATCTCCATGCACATCTTCATAGCCAGCAGCCCTGCCTGTCTGCCTCCCTGCGCTCAATGCCTGCAGCTTCCCTGCTTCGTGTCACCCGGGGCCGAGGTGCTTGGTGTGAATGGAGTAAGTACTGAAAGTGTTGCAGCAGCTAATTAACTTTTTCTGACCCCTGTGAATACTTGCATGACAAAGCTGAGTACTGTACTTTCCTTTTTAAAACTCTGCAACAGCACCGTGTTTTATGGCACATAAATCACTTGTTTATGTTTCTAACATGTCACGTACAAACTCGAGATGAACAACAAAAAATGTAAAAATGAACCCAAAGAACCAAAAGAAAAGAGAATTACTGGGTTGCATAGATCTGAATGAGTTGCCTGTGGAAGAATGTCACTGGCTGACATCCTGCTTTCTGTTCTTGTTTTACAACAGCTTTGTGAAAGTGACAGATATACCGGTAGTTAACTGTCCCAGGATCCAGCCCAGGTTCATTATCTCTGCGCTGCCTGATCAAGCAAACATTCTGTTTTTGATTTTTTTTCCTTCTAATTACCCATATAAGAAATAAAACAGTTTTTTTTTAAACACTCCATACTTCATAGATGTGAAGGAATCTGCTCCTGCTCACATGCTTTGGGACGTTCTTTTTAACATGTACATTTTATCCTTGATGAGAAACTGCAGCGCAAAACTCCAAGGAAGTACCTTTCAACAGATGCCATAATGGATTTCTTCCCACCAGGGGATGGACCCATTCGATCCCTGGACAGATTTTTCATTCCTTACCCCTACCAAACATTTTTGTTACACAGATTGAGACAGTACTGTACACCGTTCAACAAAGTTCAATCAGATCAATCAGCGGTTTCTTTTTTTTGTTGTTGAGATGTTTCGACCTTCATCCAAAGGACTTCTATCAGTCCGAGGAGCCACAAACAAACTCAGTCCCACAAGCAGCACACTCCCATAGTAGACCAATCAGTTTGCTGGTTATAAGTTGGGTTCTGGGGGCTGCCCTCTCCTTTGTCAACTTCTCTGAGGCAGCCATAGCAAAGTGGTTCAAAACATCAAAGTTTATGCTCAATAATCAAAGTTCAAAAATCCGACAAATTTCAGTCAGGTCATCTGGACAGTTTCTTTTTTTTTTTTTCTTTTTTTTGTCCTTCATTCAAAGGACTTCATCAATCCAGGGCCTGTCCTCTCCCCTTAGCCCCCAGAAACAGTCTTTAACACCAGCAAACTTTTTTCCCACTATGGAAGTGTGCTGCTTGTGGGACTCGTTTTGTTTGTGGCTCCTCAGATTGATGAAGTCCTTTGGGTGAAGGACAAAACGCTTCAGCAAAACAAGAAACCGTCCAGATGACGTGACTGAACTTTGTTGTGTACTATAACAAGTGAACAGTGGAAACATGTCCCTACACTGCCCAGCCGAAGCGCATCCTCTCCTGGCCAGGACAGCCCCAAATGTGTATCCGGGCACAATAATTGTACTCTCTCATTCCATTCTTTGCCGTTTGGCTATGTTTTACTGGAACAGTTGTAACAATGACTGTATTTGTATTTTCTAACAGCCTTGACAATCTGCTAAAGGGGTTAATGCAAAACAACACCACTGTGGTTCACCCGCCCAGAACAAAGTTCTGACGTAGCGCACAAAAGTTGTCAGATACCCTCGTGAGAAAAAAGTTGTGTCCAGTTTGTGTCAAGAATGAGCTCCCGAAGCTCCTAGGAGAATAAAAATGCAACTTTCGTCACACTATGTCAGTAAGAGCAGATTTCTTGACTGCTTGTTTAGTATGAATCAAGCCTAATAGACTGAATCTGCCTCCATATGCACGTTTTTCTGCTTTGCTCTTGTATGACTCACCAGTTGGTCTGGGCGAAGCTGGGTGTTCCAGTCACCGTACCTTGAATAAGTTCAAAGATTTTGAGAATGGCTGGGGAGATTAAATGAAAATATAAAAAACGTTACTCTTCTAACTGTAAAAAACAGAAGAGCAAAAGTGCAGTAGTAAAAATGTTTAGCTCAAATTAATATTTAATGAATGTATCCATTTAAGTTCATCTTTCAAAAGAACACTTATACTTTTTATCCTTTGATGGCCAAAACAATAAAAATGCTTGTTCTGTATTTTGTTTGTGATATAACATAAAATTATATTATTATATATTTTATGTGGTTTTAAAAATATGAATTTAAAGTAGCGCTTGAGGTTTGAATCCATTGTAAAGATTAATGCTGTTTATTGTTATTCCTTCCACCTCGTGAAGGCCATGAAAATTGTTTTTGTTCATTCTCGCAAACTACAAAAATTGATATTGAAAACAACTTTTTCTTTTTATGAGACGTTTTTAGTAAAAAATTGTCTTTTGTTTGCACATATTTGTGTGTTTGAGTTTAAGTTAGTTCATTCATTCCTGTAAAAAAAGTAATCTATTTTATTTTGAATTTCCTAAAATTCTCCTTTTCCTCTTGACATTTGCTTTAAATAAAAAAGCTGAGTGCATGAATAGTCCTTTTTACATATTTTAACTATGCCCTTTAAAAAAATGTATAATATGCATATGCACCTCTTCACTTTACCCTCCACCTTGTTTGTTGTGGTTATTTATTTTATATGTATAGTCCATAAAATTGGAAGAAAAATTTGCTATAAAAATCCATTACTGATTTTATCATCTTATTTTTCTTCTCATCTTTTAGATATAAAATACCTAACTCAAAACATAAAAAAGTTCTACATATTTTAAAATGTATGTTGTTCACAATTTATTTTTTATATCTTTCATTTTAACCACGCAACAAAATTAGATATTTCACTGCTGTTTTGCATTAAGAACGCTTAGTTCCTCATAGACAACCTAAACTTGTAATTGTGTTGATCACAAAACAGTAAAATATTAAATGCAACTTTGCACTTCCAATTAGTAATTTTTATTTTCCTTGATGAATGCTTTTTGATTCATACAGTGACTTCAGTTTGTTTGTAAGTTTTAATTCACAACAAAATCCAAAACATGTTCAAGTTATATTAATTTATGTCTCATCCAATACAATGTGCTCACGACTCAGTCTGGTACAGATTTCAATTCAGACAATCCAGTTTAATTCATTGCATCTAATTATCAAACAATTCAGTATGATCAAATTAGGTAAATTATTAAATGTTAAATCATACAAGTACAAGCAGACTAATGAAAGGCATCTGTTAGGTAGTGAAATTGTTTTTAAGAACACTTGTTACTATTAACTAATAGCTAGTACAAATTGTTACCTAGGCTAGTGATAATTTTTACAAGCTCACTGGTTTCCAGCTTGTACAGATTGGTAAATAGTAACATTTTTTACTAGCTAACATTTTGCTAGCTGCTTCAAACCGTTAGCTAGTGAAAATATTTGCTAGCTAATTTATTGTTATTGTAAATTGTAAGCTAATGACAGTGTTTACTGCTAACTTATTGCTAGCCTTTAAAATGTGTTAACTAGTGACGGTTTGTACTAGCTAACTTTCATTCAACCTTTATTAATAAAGGTTAGTCTCATTGAGCCTTGAGGGCTCATTTACAAGACATAACTTATTGTTATTATAAATTGTTGGCTAGTGACAATTTTTACTGGATAACTCATTGCTGTCTGGTACAAGTTGCAAGCTAGTGATAATTTATTGCTAGCTAACGTGTTAGCTGAAACAAATGATAGCCAATAACAGTTGTTGCTAAGTTAGCTAGCTAACAAAAAAAGTTGCTATTTTTTTAATATTAACACAGTTAAAAAGCATTCACCAAGCACATTCCTGCTTCAAATCTATAGTTTAATATTTTTAGTTTATTTTTATTGTAAACATTTTTCTATCAACTCTGCATCACACTGACTCGAGATGTGATCGTCTTTGATTTATTGCTTCTGAAGCACACATGGCTGTGCACTAGCATGTGTTGAAAACTCTTTAGCGTGCTAGCCCTCGCTCTGCAGTTTTCCGTGGTATTTCTCAGTTGTTGGTTTGGACTCATGTATCCCTCATTGCATGCGCTTCATAACAAGTGTTTTTGCATTCTTTCCCCCCCCGGTTCCCTCTCTTTGTTCCTCTTTGTGTTCCTACCAGATGTTTCAGCCCATTATTTTGTTCATCCTCATTCTCGTTCTTTTCTCATCTCTCTCTTACGCCGTCATCTTTAAGTTGGTCTTTCTCTTTGCGCTTTTCTTCATACTCTAGTCAGATCGTTACTTCTCCCGTCATGTATTCCGTTAGATGATTTTCCCTCCTCTGCTTTTTATACCCATTTTATGATTTTTGTTTTTCACCCACCTGCTTATTTTCCTTGTCCCTTTTACCTCGTTTGGTGTCTTCTGTCTATTTTGTCCACAATCCACCTTACACATGTTCCCCCAACATTACCACCACCATCTGTACTTGTTGCCCACCCTTCTTCTCCTTTACACTCTCCTCCCAATACTTCCTTCCCCTCCCTTCCCTCCCCATGTCACTCACAGTCCGTTCAGAGGGATGAGCTGGAGTGGCGACTAGGACAGGAGCGAGGTGTGGAGCTCCAGAGCCAGACCCATGGTGGGGGCCAGGCCCAGAGCAGGGGAGCCATGGGACTCACTGTGTACCACAGGCCCCTGGCTTTAAGAATAGAGGTCAGTGCCTCCTCCCTCCTTTACCTCCCCTTCAACACGGGTATGGACCCACTGCCAAAATCTAAAACATGGATCTGGACAGGGATGGTATTTTCATTTCATTGGCCCTTTCATCAAAATATTAGGCCTGAAATGTGGTTTAGATAAAGACACATCTCTGCAGATAATGGACTCTCCAAAGAACAACTCCAAAAAAAAAAAAATAAATAGTGAAACTTTGGTGAACTTCCTATGTCGACGGTTCACATCCACCTGTGTATTTTCTTTGCTTACTGTTCTGGATACCGTCTGTTGTTTAGCAGTTATCAGTAGTTTTTAGAAAGGTAACTATAAAATGAAATGATTTACAATTAATAGTTGATGGTTTTCAGACTTTATGGATACATTTTATTTGGACTCTTTGGTTCTCTACATTACAGTTTTAAATCATGAACTAATTCATTCAAACATGATTGGTCAGTATTGCTCACTTTCTAAAATTAGGACAGAACCTTTCTGGTGAATTTTGTTAAAAATTATTATAGCTTATCTGTATTTTATTTGTTGAAAAATATGGTTTTAGGCCTTCTTATTGTTGTTTTTGTGTCAGTAAAAAGTCTGCAAATATTTCCAGTCATGTGTGAGCATTAAAACAAAAAAGTATTTTCTATGACTAAAAAAAGGTTACAATATGCTCAAGAAAGTAGTAAAACACTAGCTAAAATTTAAAGATAATAAAAGGCTAACTATTGTAGTTTCTTTTGGCTGCTCACCTGGGTGTGGATAGCCACAGCGATCAAGTTCAAATTGGTTTACGCTAGATGAAGCAACCTGGGCTCTAAACCTGTAGCCATAGGATAAAAATAAAAAATAAAAATAAAAACGCAGCACTGACCACTAAGCTACCACGGCTAGTAAAGGCTAGTTAAAAGCTTTACATTACAAAGGCTGGCTAGAAGTATTTAAAGCCTAGCTAAAAATATTAAAAGGCTAACTAAAGTGTCAAACAGCTAGCTGATAGCATCAGACGCCTAGCTAAATGTACGTAAAGTGTAGTTAAAAGTATCTAAAGGCTAATGCAAAGTTAAACATTGTAAAATACTAGCTAGAAGTATTTATAGGCTAGCTAAACGTACACTATTAAAAGGCTAGCTAAAGGTATCTAAAGGCTAGCTAAAAGCTAACAGTGTAAAAGGCAAGCTAAATGTGTTTTTAAAAATCCAACTAAAGTATCTCTTTTATATTTGATTTATGATTAGCTAAAATAGAACAACTGGGCAAAAATAAATAGTGCAAAAATCTATGGAAAAAAAAACACAAAAACAATAGAGTACAAGCTTAGTCAGCAAGTACAGTACATATCTAACTGTATAAGTATGGGACACATATTTAAACTATTTACAATAAATTATTCTTATTGAGTCAGTATTTTCACATGTAATTGAATAATGTCATGTAGCTCTGAAGTTGTTAAATGAAAATCAGAGTTCTGGAGTTGTTATTTGGTGTTGACCAAAGTTGCTCTACAGTAAAGCAACTACAGTGCTAACAACATTTGTGAGTCAAGCAACTTACTTTATAGATTATGTATTGGCGATTATTGAGATAAAATATGTGAAAAATATTTTGTCTGATGCAATGGAACTGTGTGATGTGTTTCTGAGCCGTGCGAATTTGATCCCGCTGATATTTAAATTTCAGGAGCTCCAGTTCTTTTTTATCAGGAAGGTGGCTCAGTCCAGCATGTCTAGTGAAACTCCAGCAACCGTCACTTTTCTGATGCACAGTTTCACTTCATTCACATTTTCTATTTTCTCTCTAAAATCCACTCCCATAACTATGAATATTTCATTTTAATTTTCATTTGATTTCACGTTTTCTTATTCCTTTTGACTAAATCAACATCCCCAGACAGCACAAGGGGATAGGTCAGTTCTTTGAAGTGGGGTTTGCAGGAAACTGTATTAATATCTTAGTGGCTTATTCTGGCCAAGAGGGACCAACACAAATGCTGCCATCTTACGTGATTTATTTTATGAACCTTTAGAGAATTGCCTGTTTTGCATTGTGTGACTATTCCTGCGGAAATATTTAAATATCATTACCTGATGTGCTGCGGGCTGCGCTGGAGGTGCTACAGCTAGCTGCTCCTGCTCTTTGTGCGTACAAATTACCATAGAATACTATGTAAATTGTCATCAGAAAATTTATGGTGATGTAAAGGTTTTAAAAATGAACAACTGTAAATTTTTGAGACCACAGTTTTATAAAGCCATTCTCTGCTGCATAAGAGTGTTATGATCCCGGACAAGTCCCCAAATATGTCAGCACAAGTTTAGGGGAAACAAAAGCCAAATAAGTTATGGATTGTGCAAACCCCCAAATATTTGATGATCCCGGACGAGCCCCCAAATATGTTATAATATGTTTGTCTAAGAATGACTCACAAGACACACAACATATGGAGTCCAGATGATTGTAACATTTAAAATATGTATTTATTAAACACAATCATCTTAACAGTAAGGGAGTTGGGAGCCCCAGCCAAAGATAAACAAAAAAGGGAGAAGCCTCAAACTAGCTAGCAGTTGACTGTCAGATTCTGGAGATTCTCCTAAGCCTGTTGTCCAGGAACTAACCCTACAACCAAACTAGGACTGCCAGTAATTCCCATATCCAGCTTACATTAGTAAAAAGTGACAATATAAGGTAAACGTATAAGAGAAGGAGTGGAAGCGAGCTTGGAGATGGAGAGACCACCAGATATCAGACAACGCACCCACCCCCCTCCTTTGCTTGTCTAGCAGTCAAAGCTTGTATATTTTAAAGTCCCACAGGCCAATCAGAACTGAAAAGAGAGGACACATTAATGAAGCAGACACACAATCACAAATGGTGACATAAACGCACGTCACCAAAAACATTGGCTATTTTGGTTAAAAAAATAAAAAAACAAATAAAACATTTTAAAACTGATCAGTAGTAATATAGCACGCTTCTGCTTGCCACCCCCTGTATGTTTTAGTGGCACTAATTGCTGAACTCATCGTGGTGTAACAGGTGTGTTTTCAGCTTCCTTGAACAGATCTGAACTGTCACCTTGAGTTTTATTTGATGGAAAAAAAATGAACCAAAAAAATCAGAAATACCTCATTCGTTGATCATATGTTTTGATCTGCAGTAAGACATGAAACAGCAGCTCTGTGCAGCTGTGCGTTGTGTTATGGCTCGTGTGGCGTTCACGGTCAGTCAGGACACCAGAGGAGAATCTGCGCACAGTCCCACCTGCAGGGATGTGGTCCAAGACTATCAGCTTCTGTGATATTTAAAAAGACAAGCCGTTGCTTCATAAGACATTTTTAAAGTACACACTCAAAGACGAGAATCATTTCGTGACTCAGCTATTTAGAAGAGTAAAGCAGCACAATCACTGCCTCCTGCTTGTGTTCGTAGAGAGACCGCCGGCTGTTGTGTAACTGTTGTGTGTGGCACATCACTACTGGAGTCGCCGTTATCACACATTCGTGTGGCGTGTCGTCCATCCCTGGGCTCTCTGCCGCGGCTTAATCTGAGGGGTGAAGTGAATGAAAGCAGTTCGGATGTGTGGGAGGATTAGCTTTGCACCGTCAGCGTATGATTTGCATTTGACATTGGGCCGACAGGGAGGTGATCCTGGGTCGGGACACGCCGGACAGCTCAACTTACTGTCAGAGGAGGGAACCAAAGTGGCGACAGACAGAGGGACTAAAATCCCATCATACACCACTGTAGCTCATAACTGCACCTTGGGGAGATTTTATTTTATTTTTTTAACTAAAGACAAATCACGTCCAGATTCATAAACTAACTTTTGACTAAAGCAAAGCTGAGATTATCCTGCTGCGATTTCTAAGATTGTCTTGTCAGAGTTCTACTCTGTCTCTCAATCTTAAACAAGATAAGATTATAGTCCTCACCTGAACTCACTCCTCCATGAAGCTGACAAAGCCTGCAAGGCTTTTTGATTTTTACGATGGCTATCAAGACGAAAACACTCACCTGAAAACACCTGAAAGTCTAAATACTACAAAAAGCCAGCATGCGTTAACACGAGTGATGAGCTGATTTAGTAAACAGTTGTTTTTTGTGTGTGGGGTGGGGGTGCTGTTGTGGTTTTAGCACAGAGACTCGGCTGGTTCTGATGTGCAGTTCTGTCTGGATCACGAGCGAAGAAGCAGAGGGGCCGCAGACGAGCGGGAGGCCGTCAGCACTTTGCCCCAGGTAACAAATAACTCAATGTCAAGCTGAAATTTGGACTTCAAGTACCATCAATGAGAGGAAGTAATACTTTAGTGCATGTTTTGCAAAAAGCAGTCATTTATACACCTGAGTCTTGTTCTTTTATAAATATTACAGTTCTTCCACCTTGGAGATCAACAAAAAACTAAGACAATACACAGTATTTCACTTTTATTCTTGTACTGTGTTATAATGATAAAAATGAGGTATTTGACCTATTTGATGAAAGACATAAAAGATAAAACACAGTATGGCTCATTTTTTGTCTGATGAAACAGTTGTATGGGGGTGCAGTGGTTGCAGCTGTTGCCTCACCGTCCGAAGGTCGCAGGTTCGACTCTCACTTTGGGCCTTTTTGTGTATAGTTTGCATGTTTTTCTCTCTCTGGATGCTCTGATTTCCTCCCACAGACCAAACACATGCGTTTTAGACTGATTGACAACTAAATGGTTCTGTCTCGTTAGTCGCTACGTGTCTCCGTGGTGGACTCTGTGGTGACATGTCCAGGCTGTCCCCTCTCACAGACTGCTGGACATGGACGCCATCTTCCTGGGACCAGAACAATGATTAAAGAAACTGGATAAACCACTTTTTTTTTTCAGCAGGAGGACCAGCGTTTGCATCTGGAGGCGCAGCATGAAGGTCTGGAGCTCCAGGGCCTTCAGAGTCACGAGGTCCTCTGGTCCCAGGAGAGGGCTGTGCTGCAACAAGAGGTGCGCCTGTTCAGACGCAACACCATCATCTTCTACATGAAGCTCAGGGGGATCCTTCTGCGCTGGAGGCTCGGCCGCAGGGACGATTCAGGAGACGAGACCTTTCCTCCGGAGGTGAGGTGGATTTTTGCGTCTCCTCTCAGTCTTCTGGAGCGCCAGAATCTGTGGATAATACAATTTTGTGGATGATATCATGTCTACATTCTTATGATTGGAATAAAACCTTTTGCAGCATTTTCTCTTCTAACTACAAACCCAAGAGGTTACCTGAGTTGAGGTGAAACGAATCCTTCGTTTATATAAAGAAGCAGCTACATGTGCTTACACCGACATAAAGGCTCGACCCGCTGGGTTCACGTTTCCCTGCTGGCTCAGTAGAACGTGAGACAGGACCTTACACATTGTGGAACCAAAACATTAGTACCAGCAGCTCCTCATGTACCATTTAAAACAGTTTTCAGGCCAGTAAACATTCTCTGTCACATCTGATGAGCAGCACATCCATTAGGACTTGTAGGAATGCATTTCCTTACAGATGGGTGCTGTTTGTCCCTCGTCATGGAGTGAAGAGGATAATTAGTAATACCTTTTGTCCATCCTGTGATCTGGATAACATAAAAAATAAGTAACTGGCCAACTTGCATTTTGGTGTGTGGCTGCTTCTGGGTGTAAAAAAAGTCACTTTTGAATAATTTGTTGCCACGTCAAATTCCAAGATGGCCACCATGCTACCGGTATATATATGGCTATAAACTGGCCACCCTGAATGTCTGAGGAAACTATAGGCCTGTCATGATAAACAATAAATCAATTATTCGCATGATAAATGAAAATGATCAACCTCATTTTCATTTATCAGCTTTATCGTTTCTTTGTGTCACTGGATGACAAAAAGCTCAACTCTGGTGCTCTTCACTGACCTTTCTCTTTCTCTTTAAAATCCGTTTTAACCATCCAAAATTGCATTTTTAGATCATTAAAAGCAGCTAAGCTTAGAAGCTAAGCTACGAGCTAAGCTAACAGGCTGACCTCAGGAAAAAAACCTCTGTCTTGTTGAAGCTCCAAAGTTCACAGTGAAACCCATGCCTTTGTTTAAAAAGTTGTTTATCTCAGCAAAAAGAAGCTGAGAACTTGTTTACTGATTGTTTATTAAAAGCTTTGTGTGACAAATGCTATGCTAAAGAGCTCAAACCACACCGAGCGCCCGCCATTTTGAGAACCGAAAAAAGGAAGAATAGACAGCCCATATCACGTCAAGGGGCCTCCCTCCAATTTTTCTTAAAGAGACACGCTGCTCGCTCCCTCACTATTCATCCTTCAGTTCAAACTGTTTTATACTGCCATCCAGTGGTCAAGCAAAGGTACTACACTCAAAACAAATTAACCAACATGTCTTCTTAAATTTGACAACAATTACTAATTATTGTCCAATTTCAAACAATATTATCGTTTATCACAATAATTTCTGAGACAATTAATCGCCCAGCAAAATTTGTTATCGTGACAGGCCAAGAAAACTATGCTCTCAAGTATTTATATTGCTTAAATGTATAGTTTCCCCAAATGATTGGAGTGGCCCTTGGTGTTGTGAAAGATTAATCTGTGGTAGTCAAGGCCAGCATTGGCCACCCCCTGGTTCCGCCACTGCACCTGGTGGTGGATAAAATTGCTCCCTCCACTCACCAGGATTTGTATATTTGCACCGCCTAAGACTAGAAAAAAAAATGTGTTTACCTGCATTACCTGTTCAATTCCAGTCCAGAAAAAAAACTCATATCTAAAACTACAAACATTCACTTTTTAAATCTCAGCACTTGAGGACATCAGTGTACAGCTTGTTCCTCCTGAGGTCACTGCGGGGGGTGGGGTGGGGGGTTCTCCCCACTGCCGACTGCTGAAAATGAGTTTCTGTGCAGTGGCTCAAAGCATCCACAGAGCTCCTTCTGTTTGTTTTCTTTGCATCCTGGGATAATTCATCTTGATTTAGCATCTCATTCCCTCCATATCCTGTTGTGAAATGTAATTTGTGCTGACAGATGGTTCAGCAGCCCCATCCTTGACTCAAAGTCGAGTTTCTCGTTAAATCTGTTGGTTCAGGGGTTTGTAACCTGCAGCTCTGGACCCACAGCGGGTCCATCTGCAGCGGCTCTTTGAAGCTTTCCCCAGCAAGCAGGACATACCGGAAACTTAAATAAAAATAAAATACACTTTAAGCATTTTCCTTTCACTTTAATGACAATTTGGAATGAATTCTTGTGTCGGACTACACTTCTATGCTGATGATCGCCAGATTTCAGTGCGTGGATCAGAGCACGGTTATTCACGGCTGTTTCTTCTCTTGCTGTTGGAGAAGTTGGAGGGCTTTCCTGAGCTGGGAGCGACGGCAGAGCGGATGGAGGTGGGTTCGGAGCAAGACGACAGGCTGCGTTTACCACAAACTGCAGCGGACGCCCCTGAAATCGGACCCAACGTGCCCTCGATGTCCCCCGATCGACCCCTGCAGCATCAGAGACAGGTGCCCGACTGGTTACAGCCGCTGCACACCCGCTTTACACGTCACTGTCATCGTGCCGATGTGTCGCAACATTCATACAAATTTACAACTGTTACAAAAATAATCTGCACACAGCAAGCGGAGTTTTTCTGTGTCCATCGAACTGGTTCGATGAAAAACTGTTTTTGTAACTGGGACGTTAAACCAGGAAAAGACAAATCCAAGTTGAAACACAAAATACATAATTCGATTCAGCTCGCATTTAAAACAAACATCCCACGTTAAAATCGAGAGGATTTAATGTGAATTCTGAACGTTCTGACATTGGCGAGTTAGTTTTTTTTTTAATTTGATAATATTAAGACGTCCTAAATATGAAAACAGGCTACAAACACAAACATTACATAATTAATGAAAACAAAGAAACACAAATCGCCCACTGCCTTACGATCATGAGGTGAGAAATACTGTAAGAGTAGCCACTTTGTTCAGACTATAAAAATACATTACGAGCAAGCTCAATATTTTGCTAACAGGCAGAGTTGACTACATAAAACGTACGGCAAAATTTTGGACAAAGCTCATGTGCAAATTGTTAGTGCTCAGGATATGTATTAATGGTGACTCAGCTACTACCACACCAAAGTTTAGATCAATATCTGTAAAACTGACTGAGTTATATCCATTGTTGTGTTGTTAAAGTTAATTTGGAAGTGACGGACATCTTAAATGGGGTTGACTCCAGAAGTTATTCAGTTGTCGACATACATCCAAATATTACATTCTGCAAGTTTCATTAAAATCCGTTTAGTGGTTCTTGTGATATTTTGCTAACAGACACAGTAAACACTGGTTGTATGTTTTTTTTAATGCTCCCATTCGTGTTGCACAGAGGAACTTTTGGCGCAGGGTGCAGATTTGGACCCATTAAACTGGTTAGAGTCAGTAATTTTATGAATCTAATGACGCCGTCATCCCTTTAGGTCGAGTCAGGGTGCAGTTTTTGTTGAGATCAGGTCTCAGGCGACCACTTCTGTCAAGTCAAACCAGTAGTTTGGACCGGGTGCATTATTTAACATCTCTAAGTGCTTTACTTTGTTGTGGGTTTTGATTTTTTTCCCTTGATTTTTTAATTTTTTTGCACCTACACGCCATAAAAAGGACCTGAACAGTGATCTGACCTGAGCTGTTTTCCACTTTAAATAGTCAATGCGTAATAAAAGCAAACACAGATACAGACCTACAGCGAGTTTCTTCACAAGTGCTCAGTACCGAGGAGCACCGAGGTCCACCAGGCAGAGCGAGGCGACCTTAACGAGATCATTCAATTTTCTTTAGTGCAGATTTGGCTGAAATGTGGTGAAAAAGCCAAACTGGTGAAGATAATTAATTTCCATGTTCCAACCAATGGCTGATTAATACATGAATAATGTAGATTACAGAGATTTTCTGCAAACGCTTCAAATGCTCATCACATTTGGTGTTGGGAATTCTTCTCAGCACATCATAAATAATTATCTAACTGTTGTTTCAGCAGATAACTGCAGAGCCGGTACAATACAGCACAAAACATAACAAACAGTAAGGACATTTGGGTTTGGTTGATGATTTTTCTGGTTGTCAAAATGGTTATTGGCAACAAAAAAAAAAAAAAATCTTATTTCATTACAAAGTCTTAATTTCCCTTAAACTGTGCCACATTTTGTAGCACTAAGCAGGAGACAGAGTCGAGTTCATGGGTTGTATCCATCAAAAACTGCCAGATCTTCTGATTCTTGTTTGGTGGAGCTAAATGGATTAAATGATTCAAGTTTTGAAGAAACAAGACATGTTGGCAATTTAACAGTCAACAAACATTGCCTTGGCATGCAGAAGAACCATATACAGCCACAACTGCCTGATTTCAACCAAGAGTTTGACACAGTTAATCAGTGCCCATAACTTGTTCTGGGTGTAACTTTTAGCTACTACCACGTCTGAATTCAGCCCATTGTGTGTTAGATTGACTGCCGCGGACATTTTTGAGTTGGCGTAGATCATTTAGCCGCTGAAGACGTTGAAATCAGGTTCATCGCTGAACTGTTAATGTGAGTGGAACAGCTGGCATTTGAAAGCAGGAAAACGAGAGCGGGAAGCAGCAGAAAAATGACAGAAATTTGTAGAAAAAGCTGAATGTAGTAGAAATTAGCAGAATAAGCTGAAATAAGCAGAGAGAAGCTCAACAGAAAATGGCTAAAAAAAACTGAAATGAGCAGACAAAAGTTAATTAGTCAATTAAATTAATAAAGAAGACTTGTAACTTGTCCAGGGTGTCCCCCACCCCTCGCACAGTGACTGCTGGACATGGGCACTAGTGACCCCCGTGACCCAAAAGGAAAGAAGGATGGGTGGATGAAATTAGTAAAGAAAAGTAGCTGAACAGGCTAAAGAAGCTCAAATTAAAAGAAATGGGCTGAAAGGAGCATAAAATGTTGAAATTATTCGAAAAAAAAAAAAAAAAAAAAAAAAAGGCCAGAAATTAGCTAGAAAAAATAGCCAAAAAGGCTAATATTAGCAGAAAAATACATAAGAAAGTAGCTGAAACAAGCTGAAATGCGCAGACAGAAGCTGAAAGGAGCTGAACCAGACGAAATGAGCAGTGATCAGATTTAAACGGCACAAAGAGTTTGAAGGACGTGAAGAGAACTCTGTTCATTTTCAGCTAGAGAAACATGGCTGACGGAGCTGAACACTTCACAGCAGGAATGTCCTGAATGAGCTGAAGGTACAGTATTTCCAGCCGTACACGTCGCACCGCCCTATAAGTCACATCAGTCCAAAAATGTCTAATAAAGTGGAAAAATCCATAAATATGTTGCTTTGCCGTATACATCGCATCTATTATGCATCACCACTGACAACCTGGAAACCTGGGCCGGTGTTGTGCCAAAAATTAATGGGCTGCCAAATGGCAGCTGCACGAGCGTGCACGGGAGGACTTTAACAAGAATTTAACAAGATTAACAAAAAACAAATAATTAGTTCGAAATTATAGTAAAGGTGTGTCTCAGTTTAGCTTTTCCTTAATAAATGCACTTCAATGGTCAACTTCATTTCGCCGAGGCGGCACAGCGAAATGAAGCTGATTTGGTTTCTCCAGGTAGACAACTGTGGCAATCTATGGCAAGCCGATTGTGTCATTAATAGCTACTTTTACCTATTGCATGATACAACGGCATGCCATACTAATTGAATGTCATCTAGTGGCTGAAAATGGTAGTGTTACAATTTTTTCAGTCAGAATGAGTGAAAACGGTCATATCTCAGCCAAACATTGATTTATAAATATGGGGGAAATTCATAATAAATATACATTGCTTTGGCGTATAAGTCACAGGGTATGCAAACTATGCAAAAAACTGCTACTTATAGGCCAAAAATACAGTAAATTAATTGATGAAATAGCACAAAACCTGCGGAACAAGTTACGTGCCAAAAACCGTGCAGAAGAAAAACGGATCTTGATAAAGTGAACGGTTTAGAAACGTTCACACTAACCTGCCGTGAGTAAGTTCAATATTTAGTAGTTTTCTTTTTCGACTTGTTCATTAAAAGCTGCAGTGGAAGAGTCGTAACGAGGTGGAACAGTCCTGCTCTATGTGTTGATAAATGCTTCATTCTGTTTGTGTTATCTGAACAGCTGCTGGTTCTCCACAGGTGGAGAGTTCAAGTCTGGAGTCCGGCGGTTCTTCTTGGTCTTTGTAGGGGGACAACGATGACTGAATAAAAACAATAGACACAAAAATAAGAGCCAACAGGACGGTAGTGACACCTCGAGGCAGTAACCGGTTCAGTTTGTGTTCGTTGACCTGCTTGGATCGCAGCAGAACCAGCACGCTCCCTCTCAGGAGGCAAAACGAAAATCTGTGGGGGGTTCTTTGTATGTGAGTTCATCTCACTGCCTGAAGTCTTACAGATCAAAATCCGCAGCTTTAATCACCTCATAGCTCAAAAAAAAAAAAAAGATGTTTTAATTTTTCAGTACCAGAAGAGGCCGTGAATCAAAAATGAGAGCAGGAACCGTTTCATTTGGCGACGCACTCACGGAGCATTTTCACACCAACGTGCCTGAGCCCTTCCAAGTTTCTGCAAAAAAAAAAAAATTTAATTAATTAATATTTCTGGTTCTTCTCTTTGCAGTTGGGCGAGAATCGGCGGGTGCTGCAGGCCCTGCGGACGCTCCTGGAGGAGTTTCGGGAGGAGCTGCGGGAGGAGGAGACGAGGCGATGCCAACTGCAGCAGGCGTACGCCAGCGACAAAGCTGCCTGGGAGGTCAAGTGGGCGGAGACGACGTGCCAGGTCGCTCAGGTACAGATGGCGCCTCAGCGCCTGCCTTTAAAAGGACAGAACCATGCTGGTCGGAAAAATCTGTGGCGCTTTTTAGTACGGGCTAACAAGACGGTAAACATGTTGCCTCGTCCGGGCGTGACGCCACACAGAAAACACACATCATCATCAAAACGACCCTCAGATCAGATTTGACAACAAAATGAGCAGCAATTAATTCAAAATTACCACCAATAACTACACTAACTGTGAAATCACTGGGACATGTATATTAATTTAACTGCATTCTGCAGGAACTGAGGAGACGAGCAGCTGGAGGTTTTATCAGCTGATGTTCTGCACAGCGACGGCTTCAGTCTTGTCTTGCTGAAATGTGCAAAGTGTTCCCTGAAAAGAAGTCAACTGGAAGGGAACGTACGCTGTTTTACAACCTGTGTACACTTTTCTGCATTCATGGTACTCTTCCAAAGTGAAAGCTGCCCATGCCAGAGGCAATAATGTACCCCCATACCATCAGAGAGGCAATCTTTTGACTTCTGTGCTGACAACAGGTCCCATGGTTTCTCTCCTCTTCATCACGGAGTAAAATAATCTCAAATGTTGACTTGTTTGACCAGTTTACCAGTTTGTCTCAGCCCATTTTAAACGAGCTCTGGTCCAGAGAGGACAGCTGTGTTCCTGGAGGGTGCTCTCGTAAGGCTTCCTGTTTGCGGGATAGAGCTTTGAGCAGCATTTGTGTAAGACACGGTGAACTGTGTGTAGAGACGGTGACTTGATCCTGAGAGCAGTGGAGAAATTTAAAAACTACCCTCAGCTGTTGAGTTGGACAAGAACAGAAGTGGTGATGAACTGGTTTCCTGTTCACGTTTAGTTTCTTTCTAGTTTTGACATTGCTTAAAAGTTTAGTTTACTCAAATGACTGAGGGGGCCACAGATTCATTTGTGGTGGCTAAAACCACCACTGGCCACCCACTAGCTCCGCCATTGCATCTGGTGATGGATAAAATTGCTGTCTGTGCTCAGACAAGTAACAACAAAAGAAACTGCCTGTGTTCTTCTACACAGGTTGACTCATACCCACGTGAATATCTTGCACCAAAAACATGAACGTTTACTTCATTTCCTGTTCAGTTACAGTTTAGAAAAACACTCATCTCAAAACATTCACTGTTAAAACCCCTCAGCGACGGAGGACATTGGTGTTCCACTTGTCTCACTTGTTCCACTTGTCTCACTTGTCTCACTTGTTCCACTTGTCTCACTTGTTCCACTTGTCTCACTTGTTCCACTTGTCTCACTTGTTCCACTTGTCTCACTTGATGGGACATTTTTCAAACCAACATGCTTAAAGATCATTAGAGTCTGAAGACACTCTCTTGGATTTGACTTGAAGATCCTGAAGACCACATAGGGGAGTGGTGGCGCAGTGGTTAGACGGTGGGCTTGTGATCGGAAGATCGCCGGTTCAATCCCCGATACCGACAACATCATTCGCACCACCCTGGGCCCCTGAGCAAAGCCCTTAACCCCCACCATCTGCTCCCTAACAGGTCTCTCTTGAAAATGAGTTCTCGTGGCTCAATGAGACTAACCTGGATAAATAAAGGTCAAATGAAAAAAAAGAAAGAAAAAAAAGAAAGAAAAAAAACAGACCCTGGCAGTAACAAAGTGGAGGTAAAATTGGCTGAGGGGCTTTCTCATTAGGTTTTCAAGAATTTTGTCACAGCAGGACTTTTCTGGCTGTGCTTTGTCTTCACCGTAGGTCCCCCTCCATGGCATGAGCACACACCTGCAGTGGAGCTGGAGAACAACATGAACGTCCGGTGAGAGCACCAAAAACCTAACAGGGTCTCCTTCCTGTCCAGCTGTGGTTCACTGGCCCAACAACTCTCATGAATGAGTCAGTCAGCACAGATAAGTGCAACACACAAACAACTATTGCAGATGTACCTCTGGCATCTTTTCCTTGATATGAAAGCTAAATTTGGGGGGGGAAGCTCAACAATAATTTTGGAAGGAAGGAACAGTGTTGTTATCATTGAGAGCAAGAAAAAACATCCCCACTCCTCAGGATCCACATCCATCCTTCCAACAAACACACTGCTGCCTATTGGTTTTTAATATCCAACAGCTGAGTGACCTCATGAGAAATTTGTGAATGGTGAGTCTGACCGGCGGTCTTATCAGGCTCTGCAGATTTCGAGCCCTTGTAGGTCTGTGCCAAACAATAACAGTGACATGGCACATCCTGCTTTGCTCAATGGACAATTCTGAAATCAATTGTTAGGAATATACACAAGAGTTGCTCAGGAATGACTCAGTTCATGACCTGATGGCAGCTGCAGATGACTGCTAACAATGTTGCTGTTTCACATTTGCTTTCTTGTTGCCTTTATGTAAACTAACTGTTGTAGCTTGGTTTTGTTTTTCCTTTCTAAAGCTGCATAATGAAGGCTGAGAGCTGGGAATTCAGACAAGCAACAACTGAAACTGTTTAGAAATTTCTAGTTCAGATAGTTTTTCATTCATTCAACCTTTATTTAGGCAGGTTAATCCCATTGAGCCTCGAGGACTCATTTACAAGAGAGACCTGG
>JARVGV010001740.1:28963054-28973238 GCA_031762435.1 Hypsolebias longignatus | reverse complement strand
CGGTTTAAAGCTAAATCGGTTAACGGCTGAGCTGTTAGAACGGATCTCAGCCGTAAAACGGGGACTACCTGTATATGGATGCAGTTAGAGAGGACATGAAGGTAGATGGAGTGAGGACAGAGTGAGGTGGAGGAGGATGACTCGCTGTAGAGACACCTGAAGAAGACGATGATGAAAAAGACGATGATGTCTACTTTCACACTGCAGGCAAAACCAGCCAAAGTCCACCATGTGACCAAAACTTTTGAATCATACCCAAGTAACTTTGATACTTGCTTCTAAATACATCTGATGTTTTTCAAAGCGACCTCAGTCTGAACGCTCATTTCTTTCCACTTGTACTTCATCGAAGTGTCAATTCTGCTCCGGAGGCGCCAGAAATATTAAATGTAAAGATCGAATGGAACAAATGCGACAGATGAGCTGCGTTCATGATGTTCATGATGGAGTCTGATGAACAGTTTTTAAATCAGAATGTAAAAAAAAAAAAGATATCTGCTAAACTTGGGATTGGAGCTTTAAGAGCTGCAGTGTGAGCCTCGTGCAGCTGTGGTAGGACGGCTGACTTTGGACCAGAGTCGTTCTTGAATGACCAGTTTCACCTGTACGGACCAAAAGCTACTGCGACTGAAATATTTAGGTATTTTAAACAGCTCTTCAGTGCAGAACTTAGTGAACTTTAGATTGTTTTACTTCGTTTAAATGATGGAGATGTTCGTCTGCCCAGGCACTCTCCTATGAATCAATGAAGATTCATCCTTTGAAAAAAATATATATATTGTGTACATTTTATCCAGTTATAATTGGCAACACTTTGTTCAGTTTGGATGATAAAACTAAGTTAAGCATCATCTGCTAAAGTGCATGTTTAAATGTACCCACAGCTACAGCAACAGCTGGTTATTATTCCTTCCTTTGCTCTTGCTTCAGCCGTCTCTTGTCTTTGCCCGTGTCCAGACTCGACTCCCAGTCACCCCTCGCAGACGACCCCCGTGCAGAAGAAAGTCCCCAGCAGCGCCTCGTCTCGGCAGAAGGACAAAGTCAACAAGAGGAACGAGCGAGGAGAGACCCCCCTTCACATGGCGGCGATCCGAGGAGACGCCAAGCAAGTCAAAGAGCTCATCAGCCTGGGGGCTGATGTCAACGTCAAAGACTTTGCAGGTACAAAGACGCAGGAGATGATTATTGAACAGCTTTCATCAAGTCTGTTTGGTTCTAATGAGACGAAGCTGAGAAGCAAAGGTTCAATCTTTTGGTGGGATAACAGGAAGATCTGGCAGTCGGCACACGAGCGACTCGTGCATGTGGAGAGAAAACTCCATATTAATCGCAGGCGTGAACGTTTTTACTCCTGTTCTCACCAGGTTGGACTCCCCTCCACGAAGCCTGTAATCTCGGTTACTACGATGTGGCAAAGGTTTTAATCGCAGCCGGAGCAGAGGTGAACACACAAGGTCTGGACGACGACACGCCGCTTCACGACGCTTCCAGCAGCGGCCACAAAGACGTAAGTAGAAGCACACTGCAAACTGAAAACGTGCTGGAGATCTCCTCAGGTCTGACATGCACTCGCCGGCCTCTTTGCTAGAACCTGCTTGGACCCCCTTTTGTTTGTCTTCGTGGCATAAATTCAACAAGATGTTGGACACGTTACATGTTAGCGTCACAGTTTGTGCAGATTTGTCTGCAGCAGATTATGATGTGAATCACCCATCACACCTCAAAGATGATCGACTGGATTGAGATCATGATCTGATGGCTGTGGAGACCCTTGGAGCCCATCGAGTCGAGATCATCGGACCAGGCGATGATTTTCCAAATTTGTAACTGTTTGATTCTGGTGTAGTTTCAGTTTCCTGTTGTTAGGTGACAGGAGCGGCACCCGGTGTGGTCGTCTGCTCCTGCAGCCCGACTGTTTCAAGGCTGGACGTGTTGTGTTCAGAGATGGTTTCCTGCAGCAGCTGCTGCTGCTTTTCTGCTCTTTCTCCTCTGACATTAAAAAGGTTTTGTCGTCCACACAACTGCTGGATATTTGTATTTTTTTTGGATCATTCTCTTTAAAACCGAGAGCCGGTGTGAAAAAGTCCCAGCAGTTTGTGAACTACTCAGACCTTCAACCAACACCACACGTTCTGATGGTTTGAACTTCAGCGTCTTCGTCTACACAGGCTTTGAGCTGCTGCCTCGTCATCGGCTCATTAGATATTTGTGTTAACAAGAAATTGAACAAGTGGGCGTAATGAAGTGGCCGGTGAGTGCATGTGAAGCTGTTGCTGGAGAATATAAAATAAACAAAAGAGGAGTCTGTGCACGTAAATAAAAACATTACAACTCTAATGGAAATCTGATCCAAAAATTCAAAACTTAATTACAACTTACAGAAGTTTCAGGTTTAATAATCATTCTCTAATTGTATTTTATATTCTGTGCAGCACACAATGCTATTTTTTCTATTTACAGTTAAAAATATAAGTTTTCCTCTGCAGACTATCAACGGCTAATAGTTATATCAAGATTTAGCTGCACCGCATTCACAATATTTGTTAGAATTTTGCTAAAGATTAATATTTGTCACAGTTTCAAATCATAAGTTTGAGCCTAATCCTCATATATAGATTTATTTTTTTATCTGCAGATTGTGAAACTTCTGCTTCGTCACGGTGGAAATGCCTTCCAAGCAAACAAGCGTGGCGAGCGGCCGGTGGACGTGGCGGACTCTGCGGAGCTGGAGCAGCTTCTTAAAGGCGAGGTGCCGATGTCGGATCAAGATGAAACCTCCTCAGGTTGGCTCTCATGTTTTAAAACAAGTGGCTCTAGTTTCTTTAGGTTAACAAGATGGAGCTGAATCTTGACTTTAATATTACAGTAGTCCCTCGTTTATCACGGGGGATCCATACCCTGAAGATGTGCGATGAGTGAAAAACACAAAGTAGGAATAGTAGTACAAGTACTAAGTAGTAGTTTATTTTAGTGTGTAGGGCGTTTTAAAGCCTTCCCACACTCTTGCAATATTCTAAACAATGTTTCTAAACGCTCTAAAAGAGCAAAGGATGTCATGATTTCACCTCCCTGCCTCCGCTGCTCTCAGCTACCTGCAAGCGCTCTTGGCCACGCCCACTTTTACGCTTTGCACGGAGAACAGCTGCAGCAGGAAGTTTATCACAAAGGTGCAGCAGGTGCTACATAATTTTAAATTATTTTAAATCAAAATCCCATGCCGATCGTGCGACTCATCCATCAATCAGCCAGTCGTGTGCCATGTCCAATCTTATTTTGAAAAACCGTGATCGAGCGAGTCCGCAATAAACGAACCGCAAAGTAGCGAGGGACTACTGTACTACTGAAACGGCTCATACAGACAGATTGTTTTACTTGAAAACATTTTATTGTTTTTATTTTAAAAAATGCTCTTTTCTTCCCGGCAGAATCTGAAGACCCCTCGTCTGTCAATCCATCCAGTGTGGACGACAACATGGAGGACACCGATACTGAAAAAGACTCGGATGGCAAAGCGGCCACAAAGACATCAGGCATGGACGAGTACGAGTTTAAGGATGAGGAAGAGGAGGAGGACCTGAGTAAAGCCCTGAACGACAGACACATTCCCAGGCGGGAGCTGCGGCAGAGAGAAAAGGAGGACAAAGACAGGAATCATGTGGCGGGGAAGCAGAACAAGGCCGACTCTTCGTCAAAGTCCAAAAAGCAGAAAACGCCTCGCGTCCACTGCAGCTCTGACACCTCCAGTGACGAAATGGAGAGCCTGTCAGAAAAAAGAAACTCGCCCACCTGCTCTCAGAGCTCAGAGAGCCACAAAACCGACGGGAGATTGAAAAAGGACAATGTCGATCAAAAAGACAAAAGTAAAGTGAAGAGGAAGTGCAAAAGCCAGAACAAAAACAAGGAAAACCAGGAGGACGGGAAAGAGAACAGCAAAACTTTAGTGCTGTCTCTCGCCAACGTGTCCGAGAGCACCGAGAAGGGTCGGGAGGAGGACTCCTTCAAGATGTCTTTCAGTCCAAAAGATGACTCCTCCGTCCACCTCTTCCACCTGTCGTCCATCAAGGCCCCTAAGCTGAACCACAGCTCGGCAGATAAACAGACTCCGCTCAAACAGGAAAATACGAAGGTCTCCATCCTTGACAGCTCGTGTCCCGTGGACAAATACAACCACTACTCTGATGGAGATTACTGCACTGAAAGCTCCAGCACCAAGGGGTGCAAACACAGGGAGAAGAGCAAGCACCAACAAAAAGACTCGGGCGTGGACGGAGACGACGGCCGTTCGAGCCCCTTCAAAGACGGCAGCATTGGAAACAGCCTGGACGGCGGCGACGGGGCCTTACAGAAGACGGACTTGGACGGCAAAGTAGTGAAGAAGCATAAACTCAAACACAAGGAGAAAGATAAACACAGGAGGGAGTGCGAGGCCGAGCGGAGCCGCCACAGGCAAAAGGAGGCCAGGAGAGACGGCCACAGGAATTTGGAGTTTGACAGAGAGTTCTGGAAAGAAAATTTTTTCAAAAGTGACGAGGCAGATGAACTTCTGGGAGCGAAAAGGGAAGGTGAAGACGTCGGCTCGCTCCAGAAGGCGGCAGATTCCTCTCCCGTCAAAGATGAGAGGAGCTCGAAAGAGAAGCACTCCAGCAGCAAAGAGAAAAGGCCGAGAGAGGAGCGGGAGAAAGAAAGGGCTGTGAAAAAGGAGAAGGTGAGGGACTCGAAGCCGAGCGAGCGTGACGAGAAGGTGGACTGTCACGGCTCAGGCTGGATCCCTGAGGAGGCGCTGCAGAACAACAATGTGAAAGAAGAGGCTGAGGAGAAACCCGTAAGTGGGATCTCTGCTGATCAGGACCAGCTGGAGCCCTCTGACAAAGGCTCACGTGAGAAATCTGACAAGAGGCTTCCAGAAAAAGAGAAGGATTCAGATAAAATGGAGAGAAGGCATCTGGAGAAGGAGAAGAAGATTAAATTGGAGCACTCTGACAAAGCTGAGCCACAGAATTCAGTGGAGCGCTGGAAGGAAAAAGAGAAAGTAGGAAGCGTTTCTTCCGTCTCGCCCGGAGATAAAAGCTTTAGAGAGAACGAAAGACTCAAATGTTTATCCACCGTAAAGAAGCACGAAGATGGCAGGAAAAATAAAGACAGGTTTGACAAGCGGCCTGATAGGGAGAGGCAGGACAGAGAATACGTTGCAGGAGATCACAGAGACCGGGATCGTCCAAACGCTGAACGGAGAGGAAAACCTCTGGAGAAGTCCTCAGATCACAGCAAGCCTGATCGCTTCAAAGAAAAGGACTGCGACAGGAAAAAGAAAGAGAAGATTAAAGATGGAGGTCTTTCTTCAAGCTCCAACCTGAAGCTACTTTTAGAAGATAAGAAAAGTTATCTGTCAGAAAGCGCTAAGGTCTTATCGTTGAAGTCAAGAGAGGAAGTTGCGAGAACGCCAGAGAAGGATCGCGACCGGCGAGACCGGGACAGAGACTCTGATCGGCACAAGGACAAGGAGCGGCACAAAGACCGCCCCCAGCAGACCAAAACCAACAGACTCAAGTCCAACGAGGCCGACGCAGAAAAGACCAAATCTAAAGCTTCTGCAGGAGCACGAGACGGCAAGCCGAAAGAAAAGCGTCTCGTAAACGATGACCTGATGCAGACCAGCTTCGAGCGTATGCTCAGCATGAAGGACCAAGAGATCGAGCTGTGGCATCGGAAACACCTGGAGAAGATCAAACAGAAGGAGCGGGAAAGGCTGAAACAGCGGCCCCTGACAGATCCAGGGAAGTCCAAGCCTAAAGACAGAACAAAGTCCGAACCGTGTTTGAGCAAGGAACTGATCCGTTGCAGGAGCTCCGAAGCGCCCGACGTCCAAAGCAGAGAGAGATCTCTAAAAGACGTCATGAGCCCCAGAACTGTGTCTCTAGATGGGAGGAGCCTGCCCACCATCGGGGCGAAGGTCATGTCGGCCGTGGAAAACTGTCTGAGCAGGTCGCCTCGGCCAGAGAGCGACCGCGGCGGCCTCATGTCCAGGTCCGTGTCTCTAGTCTCTGTCGCCAGCTCCGAGGATTCCTGCCAGGCCTCAACACTGACCCCCAGAAACACCGAATACGACTCTGACATGAACATGGAGGCCTCAGACTCCCAGCAAGCCTTCCTCCAGTCTTCCCTCATCATCCAAGCTGCCAGGTCGCCGTCCGTCCACGACAAAGATTGCAACAGTCTTCCAGATGTTCTCCAAACCAACCGGACGCTGCTCCCGGGCAAGCACGAATCTCCGTACCTCAGGGCTATTCTGAACGAGGACGCCAACTCTTCAGCTGAGGGTAAAGGTGCTGAACATCTGTCCAAGCCCAGCCTGAACACGTCTACAGGAGAGGAGCTGAGACCGAAGGAGACCCCAGAACCTGACGAGAGCCTCAGCAGTCAACAGAAGTCAAACTCAGCTGCTGATCTAGTGATGGAGAGGGAGGGAGGCACAGATACACAACCGCTGCTCTGTGATCTTCCAGGTGCAAACCTGAAAATCCCACAGTCTGGTGCCTCTGAGACCGGGTCAGCAGAGCACACGTTCCCCCCGCTCTCTGATCTAGCTGCTGAAAAAGACGCTTCGTGTCTGATGGAGACCTCAGCTGGAGAAGAACCGGATCAAGCTTTAACGTGTGCATCGTCTCCAGCAGTCGACCCGTCGGCTCTCACAAACACGAACATCGTCCAGCAGAGAGACCCGGTACCACCTGTCGCTGGTACCGAGAACCAGCAGCAGACCCTGCCGGGGAGTTCTGACCATAGCGACAATCCTGTGGAAAACCCCGACAGACCAGAAGAAGAGGACATGGAGACTGGTTCAGAGAACATGAGAACAGAAAGGGCGGGGAGTCCGGTACCGTCCACCAGTTTGCACCTTCCCGTCTCTGCTGAAGGGGAGACATCACCCAGTTTAAATAAAACCGAGTCCAAAGGCTCAGAAGACAACAGGATCATAACTTATCCAGACTGCAAGAAGTCCTGGCCCCCCGGTGACGATGCAGCCTTTTGTCCTGGGTCTCATACGGAGGACAACGTGTCCTGTGTCAGTCCTGAGCACAAGGCTGAGGAGAGGACCGACGTCCCACAGAGCTCAGAGACCAACAGAACTGAGAGTTCTCCGCTCGACGGCAGCCTGAGTTCTGAAGGTGTCTCTGAATCCAAAGCTGAGCTCCACCCTGAGCCGATGGAGGCCACGCCAGCTGACGAGAAGCCCGAGTCCTCGTCCGCAGCCGAAGAGCAGAGTCAAACCAGCATCCAGCCGGCAGCTCAGACGGACAGCAGCAGCACCTCGGGGTGTTCCTCCCCTCAGTCCGGAGACCAGGAGTCTGACTCCTCGGGAGCCAAGCTCAAGCTCCGCCCCTCAGACGAGGAAGCGGACGTCCACGTTCCTCATCCGCGCAAGAGGAAGATGCCCAAGCTGCTGAGCTCCCAGCTGAGCTCTGCGGCTCAGCAGGCGAAGGAGCGGTGCCAGCAGTCTCTGGCGGCCATCGTGGACTCTGTGAAGCTGGAGGAGATCGAGCCCTACCAGACGGAGCGAGCCAACCCGTACTACGAGTTCCTGCACATACGCAAGAAGATCGAGGAGAAGCGCAAAGTGCTGTGCAACGTCACGCCCCAACCGCCGCAGTATTACGACGAATACGTGACCTTTAATGGATCCTACCTCCTGGACGGGAACCCGCTCAGCAAACTCTGCATACCAACGGTGAGTGGCCGAACCTTTGACTAATAAAATGCACCGGCGCCTCGGGGTAAACGGTTTGGATTGGAACACAATGTTTTTATTCTTAGCCGTCGGTATTTCCTCTCTACGGCCGTGGTTCTCCAAAAAAACACACACAGAAACTCGTGACTCCGTCTTTGAACACATTTAGGCCTAGAGCGTAATGTCAACAACTAGCATGGCAAAATAAATGTTAGTTTTCAATTTTATTTATGGAAATCATCTCAAGACCCCAAACCTGATGTTTTGTGGCCCACAGTGGGGTCGCGACCCCAACTGTAAGAGCCAAAATGAAAGTTATGTTGTTTAACGGTTGCGGTGGCACAGGGGTTCAGATTTCTTATCTTTCAGGTAATTGCATGAGGGGTGTGGCCACATGTTGCTTATTGTAATTTTTCACTCATATTTACCAGCGTTGTAAATTAACGCAGGCGCTGTTTGCTGGATGACAAAATTTATTGTGCTAGTTTTAAAATAAATAAGCAAAACACAAGTTGAACTCTGCGTGACTCATTGGAGACGTGTCACGGAACAAAACGCACTCAGCCGGCAGCAGCGAAGTCGCTCTGCACCAACTTTGAAAACCCACTGTTCCACAGTTACTCTGCCAGTGTTTATAATGTCAAGTTCAACTGGGAACAGCTATAAATAAATTATAAAATCACTCAAAGTTCCCCCTCACGCTGAAAAACACAAATTGCGAAACAAACTTGTTTTTGAACGCCTCATTTACCGTTGGAGAGAAACGGTTCCCCGAAGTCACGATGGTTTAAATCCTGCGGCTGCAATGATCGATCATTCCAAGTCCCAAATCTAACCTCAGTGACGAAGTCCAGAACCGATCGGATCAATACCGAAGTCTGTAAACAGGAACTTTGTCCCTTCAGGGCTCCTGTTCTCCAACGCGCAGCAGAAAGTGATTCACTTTAGACAGAACACGTTAAAGTTGCTGTTTTTCTGTGCCGTTTGGATTCAGTGCTGCTCCTCTGACGTTCAGGTTAAAGCTGCAGGTTGTCACTATTCATTTATTTATTTATGCAATAAAATAAAATCAGATTTTAAAATCTGCACATTTATCCGTTGCTGACGGGCAGATTGTGTTGCTTCTGTTCGCACAGATCGACCCCAGCAAGTACGAACGTGTCCTAACTGAGTCACAAGCACTGAGCTAACGTTTGGCGTGGTAGTAGCTGAGAGTCATCCACAACACACGCTTTAATACATCGCACAGATCTCATGATATCAAATTCATTTCATTTACCCGTTGTTTATCCAGGAAGGGTTTATTTGGTGTAAAACACCATTGGTTTTCTTCACCTGCTATAACTTCATGTCTACATTTTATGATTTTTGTCTAAAACTCATCATTTTGTACGTAAATCTACTCAAAATGCAGATTTAATTCGAGTTCCTCTCGGCATCAGAAATGCAGGTGACCCACAGCCGAAGCTGTACCTGAACGCCTCTCGTTCAGAGGCTAAAAACGAAGCTGCTGAAGCCGTTGCTCACTCGGTGCGTTTGTGTCCTGTGCAGATAACTCCGCCTCCGTCGTTACCGGAGCCGCTGAAGGAAATGTTCAAACAGCAAGAGGTCGTCCGGATGAAACTCCGGCTGCAGCACAGCATCGAGAGGGTGAGTGACACGCTTGGAACGCCCACGCACAGACGGGTCGGGTTCACGGCACTGACCGCACCGATTTTTGTTCCTTCAGGAGAAGCTGATAGTTTCAAATGAGCAGGAGGTCCTACGAGTCCACTACCGGGCAGCGAGAACCCTGGCCAATCAGACGCTGCCGTTCAGCGCCTGCACCGTCCTGCTGGACGCAGAGGTGTACAACATGCCCCAGGACGTCCAGGTGAGGAGCAGCAGGCTGTAGGTGAAACTGCCCCCACCCAGTCCCATTTGTTAAATATGTCATCATCTTTGTTTGTTTTGCTTTGCAGAACGATGACGGTAAAACATCCGTAAGAGATCGATTCAACGCCCGGCAGTTCATGTCCTGGTTGCAGGATGTCGACGACAAGTTTGACAAACTAAAGGTAGGAGCTGCGGAGCTCGCTCTGAAGAAGACCTGTCTGTTATATGTTTGTTTAAATGTTTTAAATTAATTAGATAAGCTGCATTTCCTGCAAAAAAAATACAGTGTTGTAGAAGAACCTGCTGAAAAACAGCTGAAATTAACTAAAAAATACTAAAAAAGTAGCTGAAACGTAGCTGAAAAGGCAGAAAGAAGTTTATGCTAAAAGAAAGAAGTGGAAAGAGCTGAAATTAGCTTAAAAATGTGGATTTAGCTGAAAAAACTAAATTAGGCACAAAACAGTAGCTGAGTTAGTAGAAAAAGCTAAAAGTAGCAGAAATAAGTTAATTCAGAGTCAGTCAGAGTCAGAGAGTCTTTATTGTCATTTGCACCACATGTGGTACATGTGATGAAACGAAATTA
>JARVGV010001740.1:28929514-28942509 GCA_031762435.1 Hypsolebias longignatus | reverse complement strand
TCAAATAAATCATTTTTAATAAAAACATACAAGATTAGTGTTTATGAGACTTTTAATGTTTTGGATCTACAACAATTTAAAACTCTTCGTCCACCAAAATTTGTAAATTTGTCTTTTTTCCAGAATGTAGTTCATGTTGAGAGTTAAATTCACATTTTGTGGCCCACGAGTCGTTTCATCTGGATAGTTTTGGCCCACATATGAAAAGGGTTGGACACCCCTGGAGGTCTCAGTCCTCGTCTTTAGCGTCCTGCTCCAAGACGTGATTGAGGGTCTCGTTGATATTGTTGTTCGTTGTGTTGCTTCAGCATAATTGACAACTTTTATCTAACCAGAGCTGCGAGAAAACATAAATGTGATTAAGACAAAGTTTTTGTTTTTGAACATGTCACTGTGTGGAAAAGATGCATTCAGGGACGGCTTCGACGGCTTTACCATGTTCAGTTAAAAACAAAATAAAGGAACCAAGATGTTGAAGTCCGCTTTACACAGTGAACATCGCGTTTCTATTCAACCATAGTTTTTAACCTTAAACGCTAAGTTTTACCAAAATTGACTGAATGCTTATTTTAAGCATTTAGTTTTCTGTTCGTATCACCTGTGTGATCAAAGTCACGGGATCTCATGTGAAAACGTAACATTTGAATTAACTGAAGTTTAAATTTCCTTTCATTTGTTGATTTAAATGAAAAGATGGAGGTGTATTTTTAACGATTTCTCACATTAATATTTAGTGTAATCTACATAAAACACCTTAAAACACCATAGAGAACTTAAATCAGCTGAACATTTTAACTTTTTGCTTCGTCATGCTGCCATCGTCTCTTTGTGCCCCTGATCTTTTAGTTTTAGCTTTATCATCCTGAAAGTCAATTTATAGTTTATAACATGGTTTGATGTAATTCTAACGCATACGTCGCAGGTTTGTGACGTTGTTCCTAAAAGTGTGTTTAGATGGTGGTGGAGCAGTAAATGTCGTTTACGCCTTGCTTTTATCTGAACTGATGAAGTTGAACAGTTTTTCAGCCTCCATGTCGAGTTATTTACGCTCTTCTGGGGATGAAAGTGTTGCAGAGGCTGCTGGTTTTGTTCAACGCTGTTGTGCACGTGTGTGTGTGTGTTTCCTGCAGGAGCTGTGCCAGTGTCGTCCATCTGATGGGAACTGTTCCTGCTGTAAGGACTGCATGCTGTGTCTGGGGAATCTCTGGGAGGAGTGCTGCGACTGCGTGGGTGAGCGTGCGCCGTCTTTTAAACTGGACCGGAGCTCAGTTTACTTTAGTTTTTTTTTTTGTCTCCGGAAACTTTACAGGGTCTGTCTGAAGGCGTGTGATTATTACCAAACGTTTGTCTGTGCATCTTGTGCAAAAGACCCAGGTTTGTCACTAGTAAAGTTTTTGTACAAATGTTATTTTTAGAGGACCATCAGCGTAAATATGAGTGTCACTTGCACAGACGTGACCTGTTCTGCAAAATGAGTCAGACTGAGCCAGGCTGCAGTGCAAAATAATAACCATAATTGAGATTTGGATAAAAATCAGACACCACCTAGTGGTCCTAGTACTGGTAATTAAAATAGTGTATAATCTTCCTGGTCTACCTTTAAATCAAAGTTTTTAACTGTATAAGCCTTACAAATGACCATTTTTTCTCTACTGGAAATCCTTTCATATAATGTTTGGCAACATTATGGCACTTTTCCTCTTTTTTTTAGCGTAGCTGGAACTCCCGATGACTCCAGACAAAAAAAAAGAAAATCCAGTTTTCAAACCAGCGCGCTCGTAAACAAACCTAGCTTGTTGTTTCAGGCGATTAATCACCAACTTTCATCAAACTATGAATCGATTTGAAGCTTTTGAGATGAAGGGGTTGAAAATAGTAGCTCGATTTTGATATGAGCTCCTTCTTTTGACTCATTTTGCTCAAGTACGTTGTGCACTCCTTCACAGTAAAGTTTAATTTAGTGATTTAATTGAAACAATCTGGATTTGTTTGTTGAAACTGTCAGCACATTGTGACAGTAATGCGTGTGTGTGGGAAACATCTGGTTTCTTCTAGGGATTCTCATAAAGTTAACATCATTTATTGTTCCTCAGTGCAGTGACTCCCAAAGATTTTAGCTTCCAAAACACAGAATGTTAGCGACACATGCATGTGGCTCCATTTATTTAAGGTTTAAATGTACAAAAATCACACCTAATCCTACTGAACGAAGGCATAATGACAGCACAAATTCTTAACATTTACAATTATACTAATTATGATGTTTATTTTCTGCAACAATTATGGTCTGAGTATGCAATAACGTTTCTTTTTTAATCTAAGTTGATATCTGAAGACGTCTTGATGCGTCATGTGGTCCCGTTCTCAACTTTGGGAAGTACTGAGTTAGTGGAAACAAATAAAAGGACGAGTCACATTAATCTACAGTTGTTTTGAGTTGTTTTAAGTGTGAATCTCAACATTCTGTGCTGGAAAGTGCTTTTTTAATGCACAACAGAAGCACAGCAGAGAGGGACCTGCTGTTTAGGTTTTCAACCCAAGTCCAAGTCCCATTTCCAGGGTTACCCCGAACTTTTTATTCTGACACTTCTTATAAATTGGAAATAGTGTTTAAAACATCTCCATCTAACCATGGTCAGGGTAGTGGAGGCAGTAGGTCCAGGAGAGAAACCCAGACCTCCCTCTCCCCAGAGACATTCTCGAGCTCCTCCTGGTTAACCCCGGAGCATTCACAGGTCAGAGAAGATATATAATCCGTCCAGAAAGTTCTGGGTCTGCCATCAGGTCTATTACCGCTGGAACATACCCAGCACTTCCAAAGGGAGGCGTCACAGTCCGATGCCTGAACCACCTCAACTGACTCCTCTCTATGCAGAGGAGCAGAACCTGCTGTGTCCCATTCATACACTGATGGGACACACATCAGAGGCAATGAGGGGTTCAGTGTCTTGCCCAGGGACACTTTGGCATGTAACTGCTGGTGGATTCGAACCCCCAACTCTCGCATTGGAGGACGACTGCTCTAACCACTCAGCCACAGCCGAAAGCATCTGAGACTAACAGCCCTGTATGAAAGAGTTGCATTGGGCCCAAAAAAAATCCAACCTGACCCCAACGCGTAGTAGGCCATCAATTCTGAACCCCACTCGACCCATCGAATTAACAGTAGTTACAGGTCTGACCCCCCCCCCCCCCAATTTTTATTATATTTTTATTAAGCTTTCACTGCTTATAGTTATTAATGGTTGGCGGACGCAGGCGACCTGGGGGCAGAAGATCGGAGCTGAGGGGGTGTTTGTCCTTTCATGGCCATCAAAGCACATTAAATCCCTGCTTCTGCCTGTAATCTGCATTATTCAGACACAGGCCCTGCTCTGACATGTCTGCTTTGGGATCTCACCTGTTTGGGTCGTCAGTCGCGCACGTCCACTGAGTGCAGCGGCTGAACGAACGTCCATTTGGGCGATGGATCACTGCCTGACAGTACCGTAGTCCCATATGAAGCTTAACTGAACCGTTTTTTAATTTTTTTTTTTTTTTTACCTCTTTCGAGGCCGGTCAGCACGCGGTCAAATGGCCACATGCAGCTGGTGATAGTGCGGCAAGCCATGTTGCCATATACATAATTGGATTGTCAGCTGACACAATCAAAAGCCTGACACCGACCCGGCCCGCCCATCCACCACATTATTATGGCCTGGGCCAAATTCAGGCCGGGCTTCGGGCCTGGGTTAGAAAAGACAGGTCCAGGTCTAAAAACACAGATGATGAATAATAATTGTTCAAATCTGCCCTTGTTCGTTTCAAAAGCATAGTCTGGAGGATTAAATCATAAATGTGGGGACGGCTGCAGAAGTGGCTTCGATGTGGGCAGAAGTGGGAAACAGAATAATGTGCGCAGCTCAATCATGCAAAAATAAGCTGTGATTTTTAAAGCTCTGCTCGCTGGTTTGTTGGTTACAAACAGAGTTTAGTGACTAAAACAGAAAGTTGGTCTTTTTCCTTATAATCTTGAGTGGCCAGCTGGTCTCCCTCCAGCTGCAGCCCAGTAAGATGCCACCTTTGGGATAATCACCGCCACTAAAAACAGATTCAGTGATGTACATTAAACTTTGATTTACTTTTTGTGCCAGCAGCACAGAAAATGTCTAAACTCATGATGTTGTTCACAAACCTGCAGTGATTTCTGTCAAACCAGCAGGTTTGTGTTCCTGCTGGTTCAGGACGGTCGTCTGTCTCTAAACAGACGTAGAATCAAACCGCCGGGCACTTTACGTTGATCGGATAGAAACCAGTCTGATCCACTGGGATCCAGCTGCTCTCTGACTCTGGGTGGGTCACATGTGAGCCAGTCTGACGGACAGAGATGATTCTGCTTGTTGACAAGGACGCTTTATTAAAGCGCTTTCATGTGGAACACCAGAAGAGGAATCTGAGCGCTGGACGCGCTGCTGCTGCTGCACAGATGTTGAATCCGTTCTTCCCTCCCTCCTTTTTACAAAACGCGGAGGATAAACTGCAGCTTTAAGCAACTTTGTCTTCATTTGTTCTTCTTTTCCCCTTTTTGCCAGTTTAAGTTTCCACTTAGGACATGTTTTCTGGGCCGAGCGCCGCCTGCTTTGAAGTGTGCGTCTGTGAGTGGTTAGGGGAGCGGCGGGGAGAGTTATTTTTTTAGTTTTTAAAGGAGGGAGCAGCCAGGAGTTGGTTTTATCCAAAACAGCTGCTCTGCTCTTAGCATGGGTTTGTAATCCAAATCCCACGTCAAAGCCCGCTCCCCATTAAGTGATTTGCTCGTTAGTTAATTCACCTCAACTCATTCGAGAAGGTTAGAGGATTATATCTGGTGAACACTCCTGCATGTGTGGGTGAAATGACGTGTGATAAAGACCTTAATGAAGACGAGTGACCTCCGACAGCGCTGTGGTTTTCACAAACTGCCCTCGTTTAACGTCCTCGTCCATCTTCTCTCCTCCCCCCCCACCCCGTCAGGGCTGGGTAACCCCAAGAACTACAGCGACTCCCCCGCCACGTCGAAGAGCACGGTGGAGGAGCTCCACCGCCCCATACCCTCGCTGTTCCGCGCCCTGACGGAGGGCGAGGCCCCCATCAACATGATGGTGGTGTCCTTCCCCGTGTCCGAGGAGCTGTCGCACCACGAGAACCTGGTTTCCTTCCTGGAGTCGCTCGACAACCAGCCCCAGAACGTCTCGGTGCCCGGCAACAGCATCCACACGAGCTACGACAATCAAGGTACCATGGAAACAAACAAGCGTTACATTCATTAATAAGTTGTGAAGGTGGGAAAAACGTATTACCTGTTAAACGAACGAGGCAAAATTATTATTTTTGTTACATAAATAAAAAACAGTTCATGTCTGTTTGTCCAGAAAACATCGGCCAGATCGATTCAAGATGGCCGCCACAGACAAGTGACCTTTAAAAAAATCAATTTCACAGATGTTGACCTAAAATCAGCTGTGGTGGTAGCTGAGAATCGTCCCCAACGCACATTATGCGCACTAAAAACGACCAGCAGCTAAAGAAAACGACATTAGCCAACACAAAAACAGCTAAAACTGCTAGAATCTGGTGTGTTAGTAGCTGAGAGTCATTCAGAGCACATACTCTGAGCACAAACAGATCTTTATTTATAAATGTAAGACGACTGGTGATGAGCATTCCTTCAAATAATGCTCGGCTATTTATTTTAAAACTGACTTTTCTGTTTCCTCATCAGATTGTTGAGTTAAATCTTGATACTTCCACCTCCGTGTCCAACAGGTGGGAAACGTTTGCTCAGCTGTGATCGACTTTTAGTCTTCTTTGAGCATCCCGTGTTGTTTTTAGTAATATTTATTCAGAAATATAAAACATCCTAAAGGTAAAAAGCTTTTGTTTTTAACCTACCACCACTTCAAGTGAAATTAAACTGCGATGATGCTTTTATTTTGAAAGTTTAGCTGCAAGGGTATGCACGTTAACAGTTAAAAGTTGTGTCTCAGAGAAAAATATTCCAGGAATTACAAGTGAAAAACATCTGCAGCGGCGGGAAAAAAAATGTGGTTTGCTTTTGTGTTTGATCATGTTTGACCTCGTTAAAGCTGCTTTATTTTGGCTTTTGTGAACACGGCAGCTGTAATGATGCTCCTGAATAAGTGAACCAGCATGAGAAAGGCCTTGTTTTGCCAGTGAGTCATCTTTTTTCCCTTCCCCTTGGTCAAAACAGGTTTTGTCATCTAGATTTACGAGCGCCGACGTTACCTAGACGTAATAAAAGTCTTGAGCAGGCGGCTGGACGGAGCTGCAAGAGTTTCTATTTAAAGGAAGAAATATCTGGGATGAAAACGTTTCCATTTGCGGCTGTTTTGGCTCTTCAAGCCGAACCCGGAGCTGCTAACATTCCCACAAAGCTGAGCAGTTAACTCATTACACCCACCAAAAACACAGGGTTGTGCACGCTTTAAGTAAAAGTGGAGCCGCGCAGGGTTTAAAGGTAAATACGTGTTTGGGTAAACCTGCTGGATCTGTGACTCATGTTGCGTGCTTATTTCTCCTCCTCCCCCCCGTCCCCCTCTTCCAGAAAACATGTGCACGGTGGTCTACTTCGACGACTGCGTGTCCATCCGTCAGTGTAAACTCTACTGTGAGTCGATGGGAGGATCAAAGTACCGCTGGTTTCACAACGCCTGCTGCCAGTGCATCGGGCCCGAGTGCGTGGACTACGGCAGCAAGGCTGTCAAGTGTTTGAACTGTCTGTTCTGAAGGCGGAGGGGGGGACACGTCGGTACCAAATGTCTGGGCTGCACCGGAGGACTGAGGGCAGACGCACCCATGACTGTTGCATGTTAGCACTCCTCTAAATATCACCCCCTCCCACCCCTACAAAATGTTTTTACTGTGCTGTTCCACTGTATATTTTTAGACGTGTTTCGATACCGTGTTTATTTTTTCTACTTTAGTGTATATGAGTAATGTATTTTTGCATTTATGGTCTGCTCAATCTCAGCCTTGTGCCGAATAAAGACACTGTTTGGTGATGTAAACCGCACAGTCTTATAAAGAGGCACCAGAGAGCACGTGAACGCCTCCGTCTGCGTGTTTGTTTTTCGGCCTGTGAGCGAAACATCTCATGAAACACTGGACGCGTTTGAACGAAGCTCTGCAACTAGGCCTGTCGCGATTAACAATAAATCAATTAATCGCATGATAAATGGAAATTATCGACCTCGTTTTCATTTATTGGCTTTATCGTTTCTTCGTGTCTCTTTCTACTGAAGACACTGGATGACAAAAAGCTCAACTCCGGTGCTTTATCTTTAAAATCCATTTTAACCATCCACAATTGTGTTTTTGGATCATTAAAACAGCTAAGCTACGAGCTAAGCTAACAGGCTGACCTCGTGGGGGGTGGGTGGGGGGGGAGGGGCATTCTTCTTTCTTTTTTTTTCTTTTTTTCTGCAAAAAGAAGCTGAGAACTTGTTTACTGATTGTTTATTAAAAGCTTTGTGTAACAAATGC
Source organism: Hypsolebias longignatus (assembly GCA_031762435.1). Lineage (NCBI taxonomy): Eukaryota > Metazoa > Chordata > Actinopteri > Cyprinodontiformes > Rivulidae > Hypsolebias > Hypsolebias longignatus. The sequence continues at coordinate 28,934,991 of JARVGV010001740.1, read as the reverse complement.
TATGCTAAAGAGCTCAAACCACACAGAGCGTCCACCATTTTGATAACCTAAAAAAAGGAAGGAGAGTCAGCCCACGTCAAGGGGCCTCCCTCCTATTTATCTTAGAGACACGCTGCTTGCTCCCTCACTATCCATCCTTCGGTTCAAACAGTCTTATACTGCCATCCGTTGGTCAAAAAAAGCTACTACACTCAAAACAAATTAACTGACATTTCTTCTTAAATTTTTTATTTTCTTTATTTTTTTTTATTTTATTAATTCATTTCAGATTAAAAGAAATTACAATTTCATAATAATGACAAAAAAAACAAGAAAGGAAAAAAAATCTAAAATGAAGGTGGCAGAAGAAGAAAAAATCTTATATCTGCCCCTTTTTGCTCTTTAAAAAACAATTCAAATAATCAATTCAAAACAATGATCATCTTTGAATAATATAACAAAATAAAGAACTCATCATGCGTTTACATTTCTATTACATTAAATTTGACAATAATTACTAATTATTGTCAAATTTCAAACAATTTTTTCGTTTATCGCAATATTTTCTGAGACGACTAATAACCCATTTTACCAACAGGCCTTTCTGCAACAGCTTAACTTTTGGATTCAACCCAATCTAAGATGGCTCCCACAGCTAATCAGCCTCGACAAATACACAAACGGCTGTAACGCAGTTCAGTGTTACACGTATTAGGAGAAAATGTGTGGCAGTAGCTGAGAGTCATACCTATCATACACTCTGAGTGTTACAAATTGTTTTGGGTAATACTTTTCATTTTTTTAATGCTGGTTTTTAACTTTTAAATGTTTTATTTGTATATTTTGGTGAAACAGGACTGATGCAAACTAGATTCATTCTTTCGTCTTCGGTTTCCTTTCGGCTACTCTTATTTTGGTGTTTCACGAGTGAGGAAACGTGTCATTTCCTGGGGGGAACAAAGTTGTTATTATTCCCATTCTGGTCCACAGGTGTCTGGCTCTCAACGACGGTCCCATGCAGTCCAAGAGGAAAACACTGACCGATGCCAGTCTCTCATCACACACACAAACACGCTTTCTGGTGCCAGTACATTTTCCAAAAATCATCAGGGTGCCTGATCACTGATTGTGTTCCCAGTTGGCATGCAGCAGAAGATTGGACAGACTCATCTTGCAGGCGCACAATGAAACCTTGTTTGTCTTTACTGTGTGTGTGATTTTGTATCCCGACCTCGTTTTGCCACTGCAGCTGTCGTTTGGTGCAGACGGCGACAACAAAGATCATCAGACGACTAATTTGTTTTATGTTAGGCTGATTGGTGACTCTAAATTGTCCCTATAGGTGTGAGTGAGAGAGTGAATGGTTGTTTGTCTCGTTTGTCTCTATGGGGCCCTGTGATGGACTTGCATCCCATCCAGGGTGTACCCCACCCCTCGCACAGTGAGTGCTGGACATGGGTACTGGCGACCCCCGTGACCCAAAAATGGAAGAAGCTGGTAAAGATAATGGATGGATGGATGTTAGGCTGTCCAACCGCAGCATTTTGGGAAAGTACACATGATTCAAAAAAGCAAGTGGTTTCACTACATTTAGATGTTCCCCGCTGCTCCAAAAGAAGTTTCTCCACGTGTAAGGACCGGATAAAACAAACTGTGGTTAGAATGGAAATGATCTCACAAATAAAAACAGTTCTCCACAGCTTTTGGTTAAGAAACCCACAGGTTGTGCACATTTAAAATCTGCTGCCCTCCAAGTGGCAAATTCAACTTTTATGAAGCTTCAGTTGAGATAATGCCACAAACCTAAATGAGTGAAATAAAAGATAGTTAAACATTCAAGAACATGAATAAAGAATGACAAAATATGAGATTTTAGGACAAAAGGTAGTAGTTTTCTGAAAGCAGACATAGTTCTGTATTGTAAATCACACAAACATGTTTATGGAGGCAGTTTTTTGTAATGCACTATCAAATGCAAATTAAAGCTCTATCACTCAAAGACTAAAATACTGCGGCCTCTTTTGGGTCTGATTGTTAAAGATAGGTGAACGATAAGGTGAGCACAAAAGTACCGGTAATCAATGCAGTCTCTTTGGGGATAAAAGAAATTAGAACCATCCGTCCTGTCCACCAAATAGCTCGAAAAGTCATCTGTAAAAATGAGATTGTTGTTTTAGTTCACGCCACATTCCTTATGTGGACATAGGACTAGAGAGCCATTCATGCTGAGTGAAACAGGTTTTTGAGCATCATATGCTCAAATTCAGATTAGAAAGATTTTTGCTTAATTCAGCAAGATAATGCCAAACCACACTGGATACCAGTAACAAAACTTTACTGACCTGTCAGACCATGTGCCTATGACACACAAATACACCAAAAAACAAACTGTGAAATATTTTTTACATCCTCATCTTTTTATTACGTTTTTCCACAGCCTTTTTAGTTTCTGAATTACAATTTTGTGTTTTAGATTACTTGTTCACTGTTTAAAACTGTGGCATTTGTCTCCTTGTGTGAAAAACATCAGGAACAATTTGTAATTCAACACATTTCAGTTCATCACCACCAACGACTATAATCTCAAAAATTAACATAATTATCAACTTTTTTAAAAAACGTTAACAAAAATAATTTTGGTGTGGACGCTTTATTATAAAACTACCGTTTCACATTGATCTAAATGCGAAGTCAATTTAACTACATTTCCCATCGTGCGCTCGTATAACGACGCAGGCGCAGATGGATTTATTTAGTGTACACACACACACAACCGGAAGCTTCGCTGTGGAATTGACCGAACAGGACTTGGTAAAGTTTATTTTCTTTAACGTATTGCTCGTTCAACAACAGCACGGCGTTGTTAAAATAAATTTAAGCGTTTTTATTTAAATATTTACTCATCAATATGCTTTTGTGTTGATGAAAATAACGTTTAATTTGTGACGGACAGCTTTTCAGCTAGCTTGTATTAACGTTAGCATGATAATGGGCCGCTCCATTCAGAAGAAAGCTTCACTTTTTGACAGCCTGAAACTAAATACTCTGAATCGTTTTGTATCTAAACTTAAAACAAAGTGTTCACAATGAACCGAAGTTTTAAACTTTAAAAGTTAAAGATTGTTAAAGTAAATATATCAGCTTGCTACAACATTTTACAACTGCTTCAGGTTCCTTTTCCTGATCATCACAAACTTCCAGGTCAGTAAAGTTAAATGTGCTGCTGGCCTCAGATGTGAATCAGTCAGATGCATGAATGTTTATGTGCTCAATGTAGAAGAATTGCGAGTTGTTTCAGTCTGCTGTTCGTGACAGAAAAGAGGTTTGTTGGAAAGATGAGGAGGATGTGACTGAATGACAGAAGCCCCATCTGGTGGGTAGACCTCAATGCTGCAGTTCGTCACAATCCACAAACAAATGTGCTTTAGTTGTGGTCTTGAGGAGTCTAAGTTTTCAGTCTGTTTTTGTTATTTTCTGACCAGTAAACCAGTTACAAAAAACAGGAGACAGAACTGGAAGTGGCAGAAATGAAGATGTTGAGGTTCTCCTTAGGAGTGACAAGGATGGGTAAGATTAGGAATGAGATCATCAGAGGTACAGCACAGGTTGAACAATTGGGAGATAAAGATAGAAAGACCAGACTGAGATGGTTCGGACATGTCCAGAGGAGGGACAGTGGTTATACTGGTAGAAGGATGTTAGAAATGCAGCTGTCCAGAAAAAGACAGAGATATATGGATGTGAATGTCCTCTCTGGTAGTTTGAGTGAGGACAGAGGATGCAGAGGACAGAGTAAGATGGAGGAGGATGACTCGCTATGGCAACCCTTAAAGAGGGAAAAGCAGAAAGAAGAAGATGGAGAAATGGTAGAAATAAGTTCAAGTTAGGAACATAAATCGTATGTTTGTAACTTGGTCACTTCATTTACATAATTTCTAAGCTGCTTCTTTTGTCTAACTCAAAGGATCAAATACATTCCCATTTGATGATATGCAAACTTCTAAGATCGGTAACTGAACTGGGTTTTGAGTTTGATAGTATTGTGCAAAAGTTTTCAGCCACTATTCTTTTAATTTGTTTTGTAGGGAGTTAAGGTTTCTTGAAACTTTTAAGGATGTTTGATCTAGTTTTATGGAGGTTATTCTGTGGACTTTGGACGCCTTTTCAATATTTTTCAGTCCAGTGTCAGGTACAGGACTGGACTATTTCTTCTAAGAAATATGTTTTGTTGTTTTGATTTTTTTTTGTTTTCGTAATGCACAACTTGGCAAATAATCGGCTGTAAAAGTGATTTTATTTTTTTTGGCACTTCGTTAACAGCAAACACGTTTTGTTCCCATTGCTTCTTTTTTATAAAAATACCAAAAATGAAACCGTATGACAAATGTTAAAATTGCATCTTAGATCCTACAAGAAGATTTCAAAACTTGCCTTGTGCTTTTTACAAAAAAAAAAAAATAATAATAATAAAGCTGACTAAATATAAAGAACATTAAGGAAACTTGGATAATGATTATTATTTTGAAAGATTAAATGAGGAAATATAAAGATTCTTGAAATAAAAAAATAGTGTTGCTCCAAATGTTTGACAGTTACGTGTTCTGCTCATAAGTGTATTTTGTTCATAAAATATTTCTAAACAAAAAAGGGTGACAATAAAACAGATTTTTTTTCTATTTAATAACAAGTATGTGTTTACATTTTGGGCCAAAATAGAGTTTTTAACTAAGCCAACTTGTTCTGCATTTGTGTCTGCTTCCTTTGGGGTCACTGACAATTTGACCCGAATTATGTATCTCCTTACGTTAATGTCTTTTGGTAAAGTTCTCTAGCGTAACCAACATGTTTCTGCTCGCTGCAGGTGTGATGGAGAGGTGATGATCCAGTCAGAGCAGTAAGAAAGCCAGAGCAGCCATGACCGAGTGCTTCCTGCCCCCCAGCAGCAGCCCTGCGGAGCAGCGCAGGGCGGAGCACCCGGTTGGCGTGGCTCGCACCCCCAGCTCTGAGGAGATCAGCCCCACCAAGTTTCCCGGTCTGTATCGTGCTGGCGAACAGTCGCCCCCTCACGATGGACATCATCACGAGCCGCCTGATGCTTACGTCTCAGACGACGACAAGGAGCATGGCAAGAAGAAGAACAAGTTCAAGAAGAAGGAGAAAAGAAGTAAGATGTGTTTTTACTTTGAGCCACAGTCTTGTGACAATCTTTGGTCTCAGTCCTGACGACTGCAGAATAAAATCTGTTTCATATTTCAATGCTCCTGTACCTCCTGCCTGATGTTAGTGTTGGAACAGGATGTGACCTGGGTGCAAGGAGTTCTTTAAAACGTCTGTGGCCTTTGACCAAATCACAAACGGGATTAAATTGAAATAAATTGACTTGACATTTATCTTGAGTGCAATTGAAAAAGGGTGATTTATGAGTGTTTTGTTAAAAACTCGGGATCGCAGGGACTCGGCAAAAATGTCAATAAAGACAGGACACAAGGCTTAAACTG
>JARVGV010001740.1:28883725-28894070 GCA_031762435.1 Hypsolebias longignatus | reverse complement strand
TATATAGTGTTTATATATATATATATATATATATATATATATATATACCGGTGTATATATATTTTATTTTTTATTTTTTTATTTTTATTTGATTGTTCTTCAAAATACACAACCATAGTTCTCTTGCTTCTTTTTCCAGGTCCTTTTACAGAAGTAGTCACCAGTAACCTAAAATTGAGGAACCCTTCTGACAGAAGAGTGTGTTTCAAAGTGAAGACGACAGCACCACGTAGGTACTGTGTACGGCCAAACAGCGGAGTCATCGACCCCGGAGCAACTGTCGTCATTTCGGGTATACCTTTTAATATTCACCTTGTTGTTTCTTAAGTGAAGCACATCTTGGAACGTAAACAAAGTGGCCCTGATTGCAAGAGTAGGATAGATGGTACAGTAAAGCTGTGTTAGTTGTAGCTGACGTGTTCATGGCTCAAGCTGTGATTTATGGATGAAGTTAATAATGAAACAAGTTCACATAATGCATTGTCCACTTGAAGACCATAACGTGTAAGTTAAGATGTGGATGAAAACTGACCTGTAACCAGTATAACTCCAGTAAACGCTGATATTTTTGTATCAGTTACTGTTTTAAATGTTAATGTTGTACAGAATTTTTAGCTGCTGAACCTAACATAACTGTAACAGAAACTTGGACTATTGCTGGTTAAATTATTCAAATATTGCTCATAACTCAGCCAGTTTTAACATTTACAAGGACGTTACTGAGTCTCTGGTTCAAAACCACACAAGTCCTTTAATAAGGACGTATTTAATGAGATGCTAGACATGAGCTTATCTCATGTTTTAATAGCTGACCAGAATTTAAAGCAGTGTCACGGTTTTGTGAAATAGCCGACACTGATTTAAGCAGCAGTAACATCAGTTGCTTTTATTTAAAAAAATAGTCAGATCATGTGATGTGTTTTAAAATCTTTTGTTTTTAAATTTGTGATACCATGGTATTTTGACTTGTATGGACCATCTTGGAGTTTTACAACACCCAGGAGGTTGTGACTTAAGTTATGTGAACCTTTTGTTTGTGTGTTGTTTACAAACACCTTACTTGTTTACATTAGATTTTTCTTCCACTTCATTCACAGTTATGCTTCAACCATTTGAATATGACCCCAATGAAAAAAGTAAGCATAAATTCATGGTGCAGACAATTTTCGCCCCACCAAATGTTTCAGACATGGACTCGTTGGTAAGTGTTTTTCAATGAAATATATATTTATAAGGACCATTTCCAATAAGATGTATTTAGAAGACTTACAAAAAATAGCAATCTGCTGTCCTCTATTCGTATTTGAAAGACTCGTAGGTCTTTAAGAAATGTATTTTGTTTTTGGTAGAAGTGTTTAAAGTTTAGCATATTTAGCCATTAACCAATCACTCTGCTGTAATGGATTATTTTTCTTTAAGTCGTCTTTGCAATAAAATGGCTTGATTTCCTTTCTAAGCATATTTTAATAAAGCTTGTTTTTCTTGTTGATGTATTCATTTAAGCTTTCTTGTGCTTTTCAAAAATTTTACTTGATGTAAATTTGGTCAAGGTTAATTTAAGTTCATAACAAATGTGGAATAGCAAAAGTTTTTTTTTGTTTTGCTGAAAATGTAAGACTCGTAGTTTGAGATTCAAAGGGAAATTTTGGCTTGAATACACCTAATTTTATTTAAAAGAATTATAGTTTCAAGATGACAACCCATCAATAGATTTGTGGCTCCATGAGCACTTTTAAAACATCAATAATTTTGTTTTAAGATTGACCAAAAATTATCACCTAGCCTGGAACAGATTACTGTATTTTCACCTAATATATTTGACAATTTACAACCCACCCAGTCTGTTAAACCCACCGTTAAAAGGGTTTTACAACCCAGTAATGCAGTTTTTCCTCTTTAAAAAAAAATACTGCAAACTCCCATCTTGGCAGCCCTATATTCTCCCGCGGAGGGAGATCAGTTTGTGGCGATCAACTTCCCTTTTCACCCTTTTCTGCGCATGCGTCAGGTCGCGGCCTATTCGACTTGTCAATCATCCAGAAGAGTTCGCGTAACTCTAGAATCAAACCGTTTTGTTTTGTTTTTTTCTTTTGTGTGTATATATAAATAAAAAAAAAAAAAAACGTTAGAAACTGAACGGTCCGTTACCGAGGAGTGGCTCGGTAGACCAGTCGTTAAGTTGCTGGTGAGTTTATTGACCAAGTGATGTTTAAGGTAATTATAGCTTTTATTATTTAGGAAAATGTATCTGCAGTTATTAGCTCCGGACACGGATATTAGCATTAGCTTTGGATACTTCGATCAAACGAACATTATGCTAACATCGATGTTCGGTTAGCTGCCTTCATTTTGATGGTTGAGGTAGTTTAGATACCGAAGGCTGACCCAATTAATTACAGGCAGATTACGGAAAAAATACGTGGAAATAAGAGAAGAGGTCAAGAATCAGAGCCGTTTAATTTTTTACAACATCTTTTGTATGTTATTACGTGTAGCTAAATGCTAATTCTTATTTTTTTAACCCAATTCTTAGGTTTTAGAGAAAACAGTCGCCACATTTTATTTATTTGCGTTAAATCAGGAGGTGACTAGATGAACAGTGATTTAAAACATGAAGTAGGTATACAAAAAAAAGTCTGTTAATGCAAACATTTTGAAAATATAAATAGCCTTTTAAATTTGACTTTTACTGCTTGTTTGTATTAATAAATTCAATCTGAAACCTTTAATATAATGCTTAATCTACAAGTAGATATTCCACATTTTATATTTTACCTCAATACAGTCATTAATTACAACAGAGTGTCATAAGTAGTGGACAGTGTTGTAAAAAGTTTGACATTATTCATTTTAAATAAAAGTCACATACTGGTCGGTAAGTTTCAACTCAACAAGGACCCTGTGAAAGTTGGGGACAGTTTTTATTTTCAGCATGAGCTGTTTGTGGATGCCGTCATGCGCACACACACTTTATTACTCTATTGTATCCTGTAATTGAAAACATAAATTGATAAACAGTCATAACTGGTAACCCTATTTAACCTATGGTTATTAACTTTCTTTTTACTCGTGATTCTGAAAACTTGGAACACATCTATACATTTTTTAACAATTTATTAACAATAACGTACGCCATTCAGTTCAGATATACAGTATTTGTCAAATATGATGTGCGGTCAAGAAAGACGTTTAAGGCCTGACTCCAGATTACATGTAGGCTAGTCATTAAGGCTTCGATCCCAACAAACGTGCAGCTGAACAGCTCTTGACGAGTATTTCCTTTCTCACGTTAATAAATACAACACTAACCAACAAAACATTTTAATCTGCGCAACAGTCCAGTTTTCAGAATTCGATAACCTGCCCATTAACTTCACTGTCGGTTGACCCCAAACAATCCCACAAACCATTGCGTGCCATATTCAGTAGGCGGGTTAAACGAAGAAGGTAGTATCTGTGAAACAGCTCATCATGTGGAACACTCACTGTTTATTATTAATACTACCAAATACTCTTTATTTGTATATTGTTAAAAACTTTACAGCATTTTATTGACCATTTTATAACCTAAAGCATTAATATGCCTTAAATTATGTTCACATTTTGAAATGCCAAAACTGGACAACTAGTCAGCCTTATTTTATGATATAAAATACCTTATTTTATTTTTGGCCTTTTAAATGTTCTCAACATCTGAAGTGTAACAACAAAAAAGGTTGAATCATGTCATCTGGACTTCGTTTTTTGGATGACTGAGAAAACAAACTTTGTGTATCTGAAGTGTAAATTGACTAAGCGAAGGCATGTATTTTCAGTTTTGTCCACCAGAGGTCAGCAAAAGCTTTAATAGATTGGGTACATAAAGACGCTACTGTAGTCGTTAAAACTTTTTATTTATATGGCCATTTTGAAATTCTTAACATTTTTCTTCTTTTCATCACCTATATGAAATTGTTTTACTAAAATTAAAAAGTTGTGTAAGTTTGGAGCATTGATGTGTAGTAATATCAGATCTGGGTCGTCTTGAAACTATAGCATCTCATGTTTTGATTTGGTCTTGAAGCGCACATAAGTTAAAACTATCTGCACTTGTGTGTGTATATAGTGATGTAATGTAGCATGTGTGTGTCCATAGTGTGAGTGGATAAAATCCATCTAATATTTCAACTTAATGAACAACATGCCTATTTTAATAATTTTTTTTTTAATCTCCACCAGTGGAAAGACGCAAAACCCGATGAGCTCATGGATTCCAAGCTGAGATGTGTCTTTGAGGTGCCTTCTGAAAATGATAGAGTGGTAAGAGGCATAGCTGCACATTAAAACAGCTTATTTATAACTTGAATTATTGCTCTGTTGATTGGGGATTTGTGTTGAATGTTAAAATGCCAGAACATTTTAGAGGAGGGGAGCGTTAAAAGAAAGCAGTTCTTTAGCATCAAAAGCAAAACACATCGTTGTAAAAATTGCCAAGGAACATTTTCAGGTGCAAAAGCTTTCTTGTCATCTCTAATCTGTATTTATCATCTTTTGCTCCCCTCCGATGTCTGACTAAATCATGTTTTAAAAGGCTAAATTTGCTCAAGAAGACCATCTGAAATTCTATACCATTACCTAAATTAATCATGGACTTTGTGTTTGGAGGAGCAAAGGGTTAAAAGTGATTCATAACCTTGTCAGCTATGTTGAAGCTAATTAAGCTTTTTATTTTTATCAAGTATTTTTTTTATCTGAAATTCATCTTCCCTTTAATATTTTATAGACACTAAATGGTTAAATTGTTGCAGTGGTAAAAACATCATGTTCAGTACAGTAGTTGGATTTTCATACTCTCATAATGCAGGCCTGTATTTCCCCGTGTCGTCATCTTGGCCATCCCACAAACAAAACCACATCAAATCTAACTGTCCCGTCTCTTTGATCTGGTCCCATGAACTTTAAACAAGGCAGCCTTTCTCTGGCATATTCCCTCATCTAGAGCTTGGCATCCTTCCTTAAGTCAAGCCATGCCAGATTTCACCTCAGTCATGCATTTCCTTTTGTGACGCAGAATGATGTTGAGGTGGCAAGAAATGTCCCGGTGACAAACTTGGCGAGAGCGGAGCCGACGCAGGCCACAAATCCCGCAGCTGTAGCAGTGGATGATGCCGAGGTAAAGAGAGTGCAAGAGAAGTGCAGGAGGCTGCAGGCCGAGGTCAACAAGCTGACGGAGGAGAACCGACAGTTAAAGGTTAGACGTGCTGGTGAATCATGTTCTTAACATAATTACCAGTTTGTTTTCTGTCTACTTTAGCCATGTTCTTAAATTCTTTTGTCTTTTTGTTTTTACAGGATGAAGTTAACAAACTCAGAAAAATGCCTCGCTCAGACCACATGACTGCAAACTCCACCAACCTCATCGGCCGAGAACACACCATCGCCTATTTGCCCTCCCTGCTTGTTGTCTTAGCAGCAATCTTCATTGGCTTTTTCTCTGGAAAATTCATATTGTAGACTGGGAGGATGCATGCCAGCCGTATCTTCAATTTTGGCTTCTGAAAAAAGTTTAAAAAATAAATAAATAAAAAGGCCTGGAAAAAGCAACAAGTCTTTTCGTTGACTTTGCCATGTCGTTGATAGTGTGGCCTCCAGTGAACACATCTGTACAGCATCATTCGAAGGTGTTGCTTTTTACAATCTCAATTCCCCCAAAGAGTTGACTTAGAACAAACAATTTCCGTTTTCAGTTTTTGATGGCTGGTTTTCAGAAGTGATGGGACAATGAATGTTTACCATCGGACAACATGGTAGATGCAAACATTTGGACCCGTTGGCAGGAAGCAGTTGAAAGATCCAGGTTTAGTTTCTTTTTCTGTGGTTTTAATAGAGATCAAATGGAATGTTAGGCGTCTTGTAAAAGTTATTTGAAATTCTTTTTAAACAGGAATGGACACTTCTCCGTTTAAACAAACCTGTTGCTGGTTTGCCTCTGAAATCAACATGTAATTTCTATTTTTATTTTTTCTGTTGGAATGTTCAGGTCCAGCTGGGATATAGGTGCTTCTTATTGTACATTTGTCCTGTTGTTCTCCCAACAACAACAATGCAGAAATATTATTATTATGAAACATGCTATAACACTTATTCCTTCTGAGGCCAATATTGACTGAAATTAAGTTTTCATTCTTAAAAAGATGTCCCATGGTATTAATCGTTAAATAAAAATAAAACTGTTTTTATAGCCGTCTTTTCATGTGTCATAAAAACATTTGCTGCCAGTAGCAGAGTTGCTGTTGCTTGCTGAGCTTTAACCGAACCGTGAATGGATTTATTCTTCAGACTAGAACAGCTTGGCAAATCAAAAGAAACCGTGGGCTTGTGCTCTTTTTTTTTTTTGTTTGGAAAAAATGTTGGGATTTTATTGAATTTTATCTTGTACTGACCATCTTGTGCATGACAAAATCTAATGTAATAAATTAACACATTTCAGCCATGATGGTAAACAAGATGCAAAGTATTATTTTTTTTTTGTAAATACAGTATACCATTAAGATGATAAAGGGAAACCTTTATTTATTCACAAGTTGAGTGACGCCCGCAGGCAGGAAGGGGTCTTGTGAAAATAATGAAAATAAATTTTTTTTCTTGGAAGCAGAGAAATTAAGCTAGTGGTCCAACTCCACTTTGAGTCCAGTGGCTCCACAATTAGACAAGTGCTGCCCAGAGAAGTAACAGCTCAACGTTGTACAAATGTCTTGCACAATCTTTTTAGATACTCTGCACATTACTGATTGTGAACTGTCAGACTTTTTGTAACATCATAGTGTTCGTCTGACGTCTGTACATTGTCTTCTTAAAGTTTGTGTAGTGCCACTGCACGATCCCAACAATGAAGGCAGCCATGTTTATTTGTAAACAGGTTTTCAGTTATGTTGAAGTTTTGTGGCCTACAGGCTTGTCAAACGTTCAGCGTATACTCGTAAAAATGAGAAAACTCTTTTTGTAGCTGACGTTATTCAATTTGCATTTGGTTTATATGATTGTTGTGGATATTTTTTTTTCACACATCACAGTTCTGTCATATCGAATACAGTATCTGCATCCTTTTACTGTCACGATACGCCTTACCAGTATTAGTCTTACTGTGTCGTATGAGTCTCATGCTGTGTCATGACACCATTTTGCCAGTGTGACATTTTTAACACTGTCACATGATGTCCCATGGCATCACTTTGAGCGCTACACTATAATATGTGTCTCATGATGGTGTCGTGACATCATTTTGTATGCTACGCTCTCTCTTGATGTGTCGAGACATTTTGACATTACACTGTGACTCATCACTAAACGCTAAAGTATGTCTCATAACGGTGTGTGACATTTTGAACGCCCCACTTCTCATGGTGTTGACATGTACACTGTGATGTCATGGGACATTTTGACAGCTACGCTGTAGTATGCATCTCATGCTGGTGTCTTGCGACATTTTAAACGCTATGCTATAGTCAGACATTTTGAATGCCACTCATGACGGTGTGTTGTGACGTCATTCTGAACATCGTACCATATTGTGTGGGCTGTGATGGTATGATGTGACACCTATGTTAATGTGAGCTGCATGTTTTGATGGTGTCATGGGACATAAAGTATTAGGACTTTTGACATGATGCTGAATCATGTTCTGTGAAGTCATGGTGTCATGCATTATCCTGAGCGTTGCACTTTGTCCCATGTTCCTGAACGTCCTGTAGAAAGTGACCTAATTTAATGTTTCAAGAAAACTTTGTCATTGTAAATATCACTAATATTTTTTAATCGTGAAAGACGTCATTACTTTGACGCCATGCTGTGACTGTAAAATAATTTGTACAAATGCTGGTAGATGACGGTTTAAGTCAAAATGTCAACGTTTCTGGTGTACTTTATTAAAACACGAGTACATGATTTCAGAAAGCTCCGTTTGACATTAGGCCAAACGTTGGCCTGTACAGGTCTGAACTTTCTTGAAAAACGCTGCAGATGAGTTTGTTGTACTCAAGACAAACAGCACGATCTCCAGTTGGAATAAGATCAGCGTCTGAGTTCTCTCTGCTTTGAGCATTTCAAACTTGAAGTACCATGGGTTCATTTTTCAGTAAACAGGTGAACACTTTCTCTTTGAGACAGTTAAGACAGTACAAGATGATTTTTTAAAGTATGACACCACGATGTATAAAGCTCCAGGTTTAAACGTGAAGGTGGAATCCCAGAACGGTGCTTCCACTCTATAAAGTGCAGTTTCTGCAGTGCATCAAACGGACTCCAGTTCTCAGCCTTCACACCCAAAACACTTGGTTTTCATGAAAAGCAGTCTCCCAAGTTGTTTTAGTTGCGTGCGCAGACTGCTCTTTAAGTTTGTAAGAGCAGCAGGGCAGTGATGACGGTGGCAGAAGCCACACGGATGTGTTTGGGGCCACCTCCGTGCCACCCTGCGCAGTCACTGTGACGCGGCAGAGACCCGTCCTCGGCCCCTCGGCTCTGATCCGGCTGCTGGCTGCTGGATGAGCACTGGACCAGAGGCATCTGGTAGGAGGTGGCCCGCTTCTCAGGGCGCTCGGGGCTGCTGCCGTCGCTTGGACGCTGGCCGTTGTAGAGCAGATAGTGTCCGTGGGCGTCCTGCTCCATGCGGAACAGCTCGTACTCCGTGTGGGGTAACCGGATGCCCAAAGCCACGCAGCCGTTGGTGGCGGTGACGTCCTGCTCCACGCCAGCTTGCCACGAGCCCTGCACGCCGCACTCGTTGCCTTTGAAGACGTTGAGGAGGGAGGTGGTGGACACATCCATGGGCGTCACCCTCATGTGGTTCACTGGAGGAGACAAGATCATTTCTCATCACTTATTTCCACAGATGTTTCAACTGGTTTCCTAAACTGAATCCAATTTCTGATTTTTGTAAAAGCCTTCGTGTCCTAGTTTAGACTTTTTGTTTTTACAACTATACCGCCAAATGCAAAGCCTTCTTTGTAACCAAAAACAAACTACTGTATAGGTGATGAGATGTCTTTACAAATAACATATTAACTATATTTTACTGATACTGTATCTAGAGGTCATGCAGAGTTTCCTACAAGAGTCTCAGTCATGTGACTCAGTGCAATGAGCCAAAAGTAACGTGTTTTATGCTGTCTCATAAAACACATACCGGTACTTTTGTTCCATATGTATGCATCTCATTCTTGGTCATAGGACATACTAAAATATGTACTACAGTACTGTGTAATGTCTCATACTATAGTGTGGCTCATGGTATTTTGTCAAGTGCTTTAATAATGAACAGCATACCGTTTGTTTCATGTCATATGGCGCCATATGACATGATTTAGCCAGTGTCTGTATCACAAGGTCATAATAATCATACTTTAAAATGAGTCTCGTGATAATGTCAAGTGCCATGTCTCATCATACCGTTATGTTTCATCTGATCATGATGAGACAAATACTAATGCATGATGTCATATGACACATGAAACAAATGGTATGATCATTGTAAAGTCACGACAAAAGGAGACACACTATACGATGACTAAATGTATACATGTAGTGTGTTTGGTAAGTCATGACAAAGCATTGTGCCCACTATGAGACAACAGTTTGACATTTAGTATGTAATCACAACAAATTATTAATTGACATGCATAGTGTGACGTTCAATGATGTCACATGACTCCAAGTATGAAACTATATGATCAAATGTAATGACCGTATGACGTTCTCGACAGTGTCCATTGATGTGTAAACAAGAGTAGAAGATTTAATTATGAAGTAAACTAATATTGTTACCTTTGAAGACAAAGTCCATTCCGCCCATGACTCTGGTGGAGTGAAGCCCTCGGCTGTAGCGTCCCTGGGCGTAGATGGTGAAGGTGGGGTGTTTACAGCTGGGGTCAGAGTAATGGTAGTAGTGACCCTCCCAGGTGTGATTGTTGGTGTGGAAGATGAAGTGGCGGGTGAGGAAGAGGACCTCGGGGCGTACCTCGCAGCGCTGGCTCACCCACTGACCGTGCAGCCCCACGATGAGGTCGGCCCGCGGCGGCAGGATGGGGGGGTGGAACTCGTCCGAGCGGGAGATGATGGGACAGACGACGCAGCCGTGGTCGTGATTCTGAAAACAAACATAGAAATAGGAGAACGCAAGAATCGGAAAATATTGGGGGGGGGGGAACGCATTCGTTTTAGTAAACTGAAATTTTATTTAAAAAAAATATACTTTTTTCATTGTTATCCCAATACAAGATGGCAGCCACAGCTAGTTAGCATTAGCGAACAAATAAAGGTAGTCCCCGAGTTATGAACAAGTTCCGTTCCTACGCCCCGTTCGTAACCCGAT